>LPNX010100716.1:795816-812486 GCA_001517045.1 Pseudotsuga menziesii | reverse complement strand
CACATCTGACTCCAATGTCCATGGCACTAGACATACCTGTAGCCCTGGGATACACCTGCACTCTCCCATCTGAAAAGCACACCCTAAGACCCCTGTCCTCAATGGTGGAAACTGACACAAGGTTCTTCTTCAGCCCAGGGACATACAACACATCCCTCAGAGTCATGGGACTCATCGACTCCCTCTGAAATGTAATGGTCCCCCGACCAACAGCTTTAACAACGGTGTTGTCTCCAAGGACAACCTCCACATCTCTACCTGTCTGAGATAGCTCCGAGAACATCTCTCGAGCTCCAGTCATGTGGCTCGAGGCTCCGCTGTCAATATACCAAGTAGTAGAGGTGGATGGACCCCCCTGATGACTTGCCAACAATGAATGCTCACTATCCATATCCATGTCTGTGCTGGTGGCTAAAGAGACTCTCTCTCTCTCTCCATCTGTCCAGCATATAGGGAAAACTCCCTCTGAAATGCATCATCAAACTCATCAACCTCTGCTGAGGCTGCTGTCTGCTGTCCCTGTCCCTTTTTCTTCTTCTTACTTGGACACTGTGAAGCATAGTGCCCAAACGCCTGACATGCATAACACTTGATTTTACTCAAGTCTTTCTTCTGCCCACTCTGCTGCTGCTGTTGGTGCTTCTTGGCCCCACCCTTCTTGGGACCCTTCTTCTTCTTGCCCTTAGCTGCCAAAGCCACATTCTCGTCATCAACCCCACTGTGAGATGTACTGCCCTGTACAAGACCTCTTCTAGTCTCCTCCTGCACAAAGTCATCCCAAAGTCTATCCCAGGTAAGTAGGTTCTCTCTGCCCACTATGGCTTGCACAAATGCACCCCAGGGCTTTGAAGCCCCATTCACTGCTGTGCGTACTAGCTCTGTAGGGGATACCACATCCCCAACCGCTGCAAGTTCATCCCGAACTGCAGAAATCCTGGTAAGATATGCTGTGACTCCCTCACCCCCATTCATCTTTATACTTTTGGGTTTCTCTTTGACGACCATCTTCCTGTTCTCATTGGAACTCTCATACAAACTGATCAAGGCTGACCACATCAAGTGTGCCCTAGTCTTGCCTGAAATGTGAGGGATTATGTGGTCTTTAACTGCATCTAGAATGATCCTCCTAGCTTTACAGTCCTTCTTGTTGAAAGCTGATAGAGCTGCTGCATCTGCTGATGCTGGAATGACAACCGGGTTAGCTGTAGTGTTCCTAACTATATCCGGCCATAACTCATTCTCCTCCAGTATCAGTAAAATTCTGGCCTTCCACGACACAAAATTTCCTGTCCCATCCAGCCTATCCTCCAGTCTAAGACCTGTAGCCATCTCTACACCAACCCAACAGAGTGCTGCTCACTGACAGAAGGTAAAATACTAAAAAATTCTGAGATCTGAAAATTTCTGTGTGTCTGCAAACTATCACTGTTTTCTGCCCCCAAGCTCTGATACCATGAAGAAATTATGCGTTTTACTGTTTGCTGGTTTATGTCAACATTTCGTGGTTTTCACATACAGTGGGTTTTGCATTGGCTGTAGGTTACTTATGAAATTTTACTGAACAATTAAACACACAGTAAAATACACTAACAGGCTGAAAAACACATTTAACAATCACACCATAAAATGATAGACTCAGAGATTTTTGGCCAAAATCAAGCCCTGGAAAAACCCCCACGGGGAAAACCAGTTAGAGAGAGAGAGAGATTTTATTATCTTCAGCAAAATATCAGAACAGAAATACAGTGAAAATTTAACTTATCTCCACCCAAGATTTCATCTCAAAATCTTGAAAAACGTGCCAGCATTAAATGCAGTCCGTACACCCTCGATTTCTGTGTAGCATTAAATGCAGTCCGTACACCCTCGATTTCTGTGCAGCATTAAATGCAGTCCGTACAGTCCACACACCCTCGATTTCTGTGCAGCATTAAATGCAGTCCGTACAGGCCATACACCATCGATTTCTGTGCAACATTAAATGCAGTCCGTACAGGCTCGATTTCTGTGCAGCATTAAATGCAGTCCGTACACCCTCGATGTCTGTGCAGCATTAAATGCAGTCTATACACCCTCGATTTCTGTGCCAGCAATTAATGCAGTCCGTACCCTCGATTTTTGTGCAGTCTCTCTTCTTGGGAATCGTGCCAATGCCCTAGCTCGACCTCCTTCTCTCTCAGCTCAGTCTCTCCTTCTCGGAAAATGAAAAAGTAAAGTGTTTTGCCTCCCTCAACCCTTTTTGTCTAAACCCTAAGTGGGAATCTAATCCAATGGTGGAGAAAGATCTAATCCAATGGCTAAGATTCAATGAGAGTAAAAATCACATTTATTTAAATCACTTAAATAAATTTACTCACCCACTTAAATTTATCAAAAAGTGACTTTAACTTTATAAAGTCTCATTAAGTAGCTTTTAATGTGAGGGTCACCTTTTTCCCTTTTCTAAGTGACTTAGGCAAAAAGTCACTTAGGGAACAAATTCCTAGGTACAAAACTAACAGTGCTACTGTGAGGATATTGATGCTTCTAGTTTCTGATTAAATAGCATAAATGCATAAGCAAATTCCAAATGATTCAGTTCGAAATTAAGATAATGAATGACAAGGAAGAAGAATCTACTTTTTTCAAGTAAGCAAACATTGATTGTTTGTATTTACACTTGGCATGTGTACACCAAACTGATTGTAGGAGAAGCATCCTAGGAATAGATCCGTTTACTCTTGGATCATAAGTCCAATCCTCCAAAATACAAACCCTAGGGGAACTCTTGGAAGTTCTACCCACTGTCACCTTAGTAGAACCTCCCTTCACTTTAGATTGGCTCTCTTCCAGCACAAGGGGTTTTCCCTAAATCAAATTACTAATATGTCTCTTTGTACAGATATGAAACTAAGATTAGTGATTTGTGTGTTTATGATCTTCTTTAGAATAAATGATGAGGAGACAAGCAAGGCCAATTGCCTTGTCCTTTGGGAAAATGGAGTCAAAACCTAAGATGAAGAAGCTTGGGAATGCAAGGGAAAAATCAGCCAGCTTAAACATTACCATTCCAATCAATCACATTGATACATAGAACTAGTGAAAAGCTCTTAACGATGCCATTTCATCTCCAACACATGATGAACCAGCAGATGATATAACTATCGAAGTAAAGGGAGCAGCTAAGAGTCATTAATAATATGAGTGAGCAACAGCCTTTATATTCATTAACAATTTTGATTACATTATCAGTTTAGAGGGGTACATGCCTCTCTTAAAACCCTTCTCTAATATCCCAAAACAGCTCACAAAAAAGGTATAACAGCCCTGAAACAGCAGAAATATACCAGCAGAAAATGATGTGGCAGCCCTAGCATAAATGTGCATAGCCCAGCAAAAATGAATATTCTTCACCAATGCTCTTCCTCCCTTGTACCTGAAAATGACAATATCTTTCGCATTCTAGAAGGAACTCTCTCCACTTGAACTTCTGATTTGCAAGTGAGGGATAGTTTGTAATATCTCAAATCCCGATATTTTCTAATTCTATGCAAATATGCGGATACAACCAGGCATGCAAACTGCCATGCAAAATTCCCTACTTTATAGCAAACATTAGGGTTAGGGTTTGTAGGATAGAATGAACATTTACCATTGATAAGCTGGCTGGACTGCTCCTGAGAGAGTATAGCTGAATCGGAGATGAACTGGTATCTTCTGCTTCCGGTGATACCCCAGCAGCACGAACCCCAAATCAGCTAAGGGTGACGTTTTCAGTGAAGGAGGTGTTCGATGAAGCTGCTGATTTGCAGGACTGATAGCCTTCCCGTGCTGGAGAGAATGCCTGGCACATGCGGAAATTCTGAGGTCTCTAGGCAGGCTAGCGAATTGTTCTAAAGGTGCAGCTGCTCATGCCCCCTTGATCTCGAAATGGTTGATAACTGCTCAGGATGAGCACGATCGGATCTGATAATCACCGGGTACTGGAGTAAGATGTCGATGATGAGAATGGTGCCTGGGTTTTGAAGGTAAACTGAGATCTAAAGACCCAGCGAATGATTAGGGCTTTCCAGTTGAAAACCCCTTATAGCTGCACACGTGCCGCTGCAACAATCTCTGCCGTATATTGGATAACTATGAATAAATGGAAGAGCAAATGGTGAACCTGTATGGCTTACCCTGAATGAGACTAGGGCAGATATCTCACTGCCGAAACCCCGCTAGCTGAAGACGCCGTTTCCAACCCCAACTGCTGTGTTGCACGCTGTGCTGCTATTCACGAGCTCCAAAATAATAATCATCAAAAGTAAGTCTCCTCTCACTTTATCTTCCTTTTATAACTTTCAACTGCGAAAACCCTAACCTTTGACCTAATTAGGTCACTTTAATTTCTAATTTGCAGTTGACTTGCATGCATGCGCATGGAGACTTAAATGTGTGCATGTATCATTAAATAATGCTTAGATGGCATGCATGATGGTGGCCTTTTGCCCCGGTGGCCCTTCTTGGCCTAATGGTGATAACATATTGATGCCCTAGATTTTCTATAGATGGCATCAGTCCTTAGATGATTCCCTAAATGTCAGTAACCGCTCGAACCCACAGGAATCACATAGGTTAGCGGTTTGGGTCCTCAATGCCTAATCAGATGAGGACATTACGTAGTTCTCCTTTTATAGCTTTTCTCCCTTAACCTGATTGCAATAAACTACTATTGAGAAGACTCTAGAAATATTAGATCCATCTTTCCTCGAATGAATAATATTAAAATATATAGAAAGGTCTAGAAATCCCCTTGAGAGTGGGACCTCACCAAATTAAGCCTTCATTTGATCTTGAAGAGGTCAGCTTATCAAAGTGTCATGTTCACATGCTAGATGCCCCCTTAAAAAACTGTTTTTCTCAACCTTTGTGCGATTCTAGAGATTCTAAGTGGGATATCTCCCTCAATGAGGGATAATTCATCCTAAACAATCATTTATATTCCCTTTCTAGAGTCTTCTAAAGGGGCCACTCTATTTAGTTTCAAGGCTTCCTTGCTGACACTTTCATGAATACATGTGCCATAAACATATCCTAAAATGCTGGACGGCTTCTTAATTAGGGCGCAATCATCTTTGTAGGGGGTTTAGAATGCCACATGTCCTCATTATATGAGGGCTGATCTATCCAAGTGCCATACAAATAATGCCAACGCGTCAAATCATGCCTCCAAATATGTAGAACATATCTTGTGAGTTGTGGAAGGGGTCTATGAAGATGATCATACCTTCAAATATGCAAATATGCTTTAGGATATGTGAAATGCATCAAAAGTATTCTCAATGAAAGATTAATAATTATGCATCCAATTGTGTGGTAAGGGCTCCAAAAGGTGAATTTTGGTCACATGTTCAAATCTGCCTCCAAATACGTTAACTCAACACTGAAATACGCCTTAAAATTTAAATACGTGAGCATACTCCAATCATACGAAAGAGACGGCAAATCTAAGCTACCAACATGCACATGTCCTGATGCAACTCTACTGAAAAAATGCAAAATGGATTTCACATTTTGCAGTGGTAACAATACCAGTGAAAGGATTTTATTTATTGATTTGATTGAAATAGCGAAGTAGAGAGTAGTTGAAATATAAAAGGGGTAAAATAAAGAGATTAAAGCAAGGTCTTTTTTGGTATGGAATGATTCACTGTTTCAACATTATGTGGTGGTAGCAGGAGGAGGGAACTCAGATGGGTGACAAAGCACAGACATCGCTCGGATGGATTGAATGGATAAAGGGTTTGCTTCTTGTTCTCTATGACATTCTCTTTCAGAGGATTCTTGCCTGCCATCTTAAAAATCCCTTACAGTTACCTCCCATGAATGGTTTAACCTGCATTGTAACTGGTTCTACAAGTGGAATTGGCCTAGAAATTGCAAAGTAATTCTATATATTTAACCCTTTTGCTCTTTGTGATTTCATCTGTAATTTTGTTATTGGATCTGTGCATTTTCCCTTGAAATTTTTATGCACTTTGAATTACATTAAATGAAATTGCTTACATATTGTTGAAAGTTTAATGGATTGTTGTTACAACTAACAGGCAGTTGGCAGAAGCAGGGGCACATGTTGTTATGGCATGCAGGAAAACAAGGGCTGCTAATGATTTGATACAGAAATGGCAAAAGGAATGCTCTGAGGTGGCTGGCCTTCTTGACATAGAAGTATGCATCATTTCTTTCTAACTTGGAAGCTTACTTTTAGCATTAATATTTTTCCTCTTCATCTTTTGGAGTGGACAGTGAAAATGCAATTGACATTGACTTTTGGCCCGAGATGGTGTCCATTGTTGGATTCCAAAGTTTTTGCTTTTATATAAGCATTCAGATGATAAGATAGTTTGTTACCACCGGGGGCTTTGCAGGTTGGTCAAGCAGGAGTGGAGATATTTCCCTCACCAGGGTCCAATCTGCCCCAGTAGTATGGCATGTTTTGTCCAGTGAAATAGCAGCGTTGTCATGGTTGTTGCACTGAGAGTAGTTAGGTGCTCTACAGAGCAGTATGGGGGGGTTGTTGTCATGGAAGATTAACAAAAAAAAAATAATTAAAAAAATTGGTGCCCCCTCATAAAATAAAATATTAAAACCAAACGAAATGTAAATCCATATTGGCTCATAAAATAAAAAAAATTAAAACCAACATAGATCCATGTTAAATCCAGATATATCAAGCACCGACAGATCATTTTTTTTGAGATGTAAATTTTTTCAAGATGTGCTCTACCCGGTGCTTGACAGATCCCGGTTTAATATGGATTTCTGCTGCTTAAGTCATGCTGCATATAACGTTTGTTACAACATGACATCCCACCTCTTGATAGGTTCTGCATGCTTCACTCTTAATTATAAGGAAGTATCTTCAAGAGTTTCTGTTAACAGGATAATTTGTTTTCGAGTATGCCTATCCGACAGAATTTGGACTAATAAGATTGAATTGATGGCCTCAGTGAGATAGGACTAGTCAATAATTTCAGACCAAAGACCTGCATACTTCACAGTTATTTACTAACCTGCTTTTATTAGTATAATTCCATTGTCTCTTGTGATATAGAAAGAGCGGGTTACTGAATGGAATTGTGCATTGGAATATAAATTTCCAACAACCTATTCTCAACATCTTCTGCAAAATCTAAATTATTATAGATCCAAGTCAAAACTCCCAACATTGTCACTTAAAAGTTAAAATGAGAATGGGGTATGTTACAAGGTACCTTCACAGCTTTCACTACCACCATTTTAGATGCAATAGAACATGTTTCACCAGTGCAATTCATGCCTACCAGAAATAGACATAAAATCCTATCCTCTTTCACTTGTTCAGCATGAAAGAGATTCTAGACCTCTGTTCTTTTAATTTGTTTTTCTATAAAGTTTTGGGTCTAGGGAGTTTATTTCTGAAACTTTTTATGAATACATTTTGGTATAACTTGTTGTCACCTAGAATTGTTCTTAGGGGGATTATTATCGCCTTAGAAGTATTTGGGTGTAATTGTCCAGGAAATGAGGTAATTTTGAAGAGGATGTGTCCCTCAAGTATAGTGGTTGGAAGGTTGGACAGACGAGGAACCAAACCCAGAGGTGACCTTTTTAGCTCTATGTATATCTTCTGGTTTTTCTTAGAAATTAAAATTTCAAATATGCAGAACAATGTATGACTTAACCAACTAAAAGGTGAGACGCGGTTGATAGTTTGAGCCATTGCTTTCAATGTTCAATAGTTTCAACAATTGAATTGTGAGATATAGTGCAGACTCTAATTTTTGCCAGAGATCGAAACCTTCTTGAGGAATTCTTCAAAAGATAGGGGAGGACAACATCTTTACCATCTAGTGTGGATACATGTACATAGGATGAGCTGGAACTTGAATGCCCTCCCCTAGTGTTAACCAAACTCCTCCTTTGATGACTCATCTAGATGTGGGCTCATGAGTAAAATGGTTAAGGCTACCTCCATATCTAGGGTGTTTCCTAAAAAATGCCCACAAAGTTTCTCTAAGCATGAACTTAAGAGTAAATGGTGGTTATAACCACCTCAAATGTGTACAAAGGTAACACTCCTCTAAAAATGTGGCTAGAATTCATAAGATGGCTTGGAACGAGGATGGCTGTCTCCTATGTCACAGGGTTCGCCGAACCTGAACCTCCAGGTTCGGAATTCGGCGAACCTAAAAAAATTTGAAAAATTCGTTTAGGTTCGGTGAACCTGATGGCCGAACCTCATGTCGAACCTGAAGGCGAACTGGTTCGGCCATCAGGTTCGTCGAACCTCTTAAAAAACCCTAACGCTAATGGTTTAGGCATAGTTCGGGCATAGTTTCATTTGCATTAAGCCGCTTTCTTCCTGTAGGATGTCCACTTTCTGCCAGCTGATAATTGTGTACTGCAAATAGTCGATTTGCTTCTCGCAGCTTATACTACAGTGGGAGCAGCTCTTGATTTCCTTCTCGCATCTGGACCGGGGGTTTCTGTCGCGCTGCAAGCACCCGACAAGTCACAATAAGCAAAGATCTAGTCGCTGCGTGCAGGGCCATTTGTCGACCGAGGGTTTCTGTCGAGCTGCAGGCACCCTGCAAGTCACGATAAACAAAGATCTAGTCGTTGCTGCAACCCATTGGTCGACTATTGAGAGGCATTCGTGGCGTTGGGTAAGAGCTATTCATTTTGAGCCGTGAACATTGTGTGAGAGCTGGTGGTTTGCGAGAAGGTTCATTGTTGTCTATTTAAATTTTTTTTATGTTATAGTTCATTAATTATATATCTATGCATATTATAATTCATTGTTGTTTAGTTTTAAATTTTATTATTAAAATCCATTGTTGTTTATTTTTAATTTTTTTATGTTATAATTTGTAATATATATATATATATATATATATATATATATATATATATGCAATATTATGAATTATAACATAAATTTTTAAAAAATAAACAATAATGAACCTTTTAATATTTATGTTATTATATATATATATATAATTTTTTGGACAAATGTATATAGACGAACCTATGCTGAACCCCATCCGAACCTCATCGGGAAATTCGAACCTGAATCGAACCTGAAGGTTGCCGAACCCGAACACGAACCCGAACCTTGTGACATTGGTTGTCTCAGCACATAATGATCTTGGCTTTGACCTTGTCCAGTTTGCAGCTGTCATTTGTCACTAATTTCCTTTATTTATTTATTTTGAAATAAGGGCGTTCTGTATGTAAGAAATTTCACCTTTATTTCTTTCAACAGGGCAAAACCTTCAAAGCATTAACAGTGATCTTCATTTACTGCTGCTTATGAGTTGAATGTGTCATTTTGCAGTCATAAGACATCTGGTCTATTGCTGTTTAATGTTAGACAGGAAATTCCTTTGTCTTTTCTCCCAGGAGTATCCCCTCCATCATTACACTGCGAATTGCTTCTCTCTTTTCATGCTGTATGTATCCAATCTTTGTTTTTCAGCGAGAGCGTTCAGCCTTATAGACCTGGAAATTCACTGTGCTGTTTCATATAAGTTCTGTCAAACAAGTAATCTACAATGTGTGCCTTCTTCCAACACTTCACCTTCTTGCAATCTATAGGTAGATTAAAACAATACCCTAAGAAAAAAACTGCATGTACAGGTTTCCACCAAGCTTGAAAAAATCGCCGCAAAATCGGCAAAAATCGGATAAATCGCGATTTTTTCCTCAGGCCAATTTTTCGCCGAGGAAAAATCGCGATTTTTAAAAAAAACTTGAAGGCTCAATTTTTTGTAAAAAAGCGCGATTTTTCCTAAAAAAAGTGCGAGTCGACTGAAAAAAGCGCCCAGGCAGGCAACCCGCGGCTTAGAAAAGGGAAAACTTGGTTTTTTTTGCTCATTTGGCAAATGAGCTTGTTGGAAGTGGAGGAGAAGAGCTTGAGGAGACCACCAACACCTTTGGAGGCTTTCAAACACCATTTAGCATCTCAACCAAGGATTTTTGTGGAGCAAGTGTTGAAGGTATGTGCATTTTATCCATTGTTTTTCTATCTTTTGCCATGGACTGTTTGAAAGATTTTTTGCATATTTGTTTTACTATTTCGTTGCCTATTTCTTGTCTATTTCTTTGCTATTTGTTTTTACTATTTTGCCATTGATTTCCATGCCCCAAAAAATGAAAAACAGTCCCAATGTAAATGGGGGTTTTAAAAAATTAGAATGGAAAATAGCATGCTTGTTTTTTTACTTCTTAGCCACCCTCTTCGGGATGTGAACGAAATTGGAGTGTATTTGAAAAAATACATGCAAAGAGACGGAGAAGGTTAGAAACTTAGAACTTAGAATTTGAATTTTGAACAAAGCAATTGCATTTAAATGTTTAATGCAATTTATGAATCTACGATCCTCTAGACTCTAAATTTTTTTTATTACCCTCTTACAGGTTGGAGTTCACACGTCTTAATGACTTGGTGTATGTTCATTACAACCTTTGCTTGTGGATGGCACAGATACAGAAAGAACATGATGCAAATGCCATCTCCTTGGACAATATTGATATATTGTCGAAGTGGAGGGTGGAGATTGAGACTCCTATCATGGAGGAGGCACCTGCATGGCTAGAGGAGGCGCAAGAGGAGGGGCAAGTGGAAGAGGAGGAGGAGGAGGAGGAGGAGCAGGAAGTGTTTGGAGGCACCATGGAGGCATCGCCACCACCTTCTACACCGCTTGATATATCTAGTCCTCCATCCATCACTCAGCGTCGAGTATTAGATGTAGGCTCAGGGCCTTCTACTGCTACTTCCAGTGCTAGGGGCAGGCCTGACAAGAGATCCATGATATTTTCCCGTAAAAGGGGAAGAGGGCATTGATATTAGATAGCTAGATGTTGGTTTTCCTCAGATACATTTATATATGTTATGTCATTTTGTATTGTTTAAACTTTATACACTTTTGAGTCCTTGATTGGACAACTATGATGTTTCAGACTTTCAGTATCAACTTTGATGTATCGTTTTATATTTGGCATGACTACATGATGATGATATATATCAGTGCTTTCTTCATATTTATGTTCCAATATGTTTTTCTCATGTTATTATTGCTTTATATGTTTAAAATTCTAAAACAAATGCATGTATTTTCTATTTTTTAATGTTTAGCGACTTTTGCCGATTTCTCCCGATTTTTTTTTTCGCCGATGTTACCGAGAAGTTGTAATCAAGACCCTCGCCGATTTTTTGCCGAGGCCGAGTTTTTCAACATTGGTTTCCACAGTATGCTATAGGTCTGAAATGTTCTTGTATCTTGTAATTCTGGAAATAGTTATAAACTTTGTCAACTCTGCTTTAGGCGAACTCAAATGTCCTTGGAAGCATGCAAATGGATCTGTTTCTGAGCATACACAATAGCGGCCAGGTCAATTCCCCTTCCCAAAGAATAATCCTGAGTAATGATTACATTGCCAGCAAATAATGGAGCTAGAACCAGTACATAGGCAGTTTAAAGCTGTGAATTATAACTGCTGATCTGGCACAAGATTGCCATAATAATCCCGTACTTTCCTGAGTCAGCAGAGTGTAATCTACCATTCTTTAGGGTGTCGGATCAGCAAGACTGATGACCATCTCAGATGTGGCTCTAAAATGATTGAAGTACTTCTTCCGCGGCTTCATGGTATGGTAGACTTGTGTCATGCTATTTCTGAGTTTCACAATCATTCAAAAAGCAAGAACATACCATCATGCTAAAAGTATGACCTCTCCTTTTTGCAACTTCCAGATCCTCATGGTCTCCATTATGCAGATTATGAACTCTGTAGAACATATCAACCTTCAAGCAAAGACCAGATTTTGAAAGAGCTGGAAAAGGATGTTTAGATCTACTATACTTGTTGCTGTCTTTCACACACTTGGGGGGGAACGTGGCAGAAATCTTCTAGCCACCCGGTGTGTCCTTGGGGGCAAGTCTCGAGTCAAGGCTGTCACCTTGTTTTTGACTCCTTCGTTTAGGCAAACTCCTAACGAAGCCAAGGGGGGTAGACCCTACGAGTTACTAAGGCTGGTTACTTAGATGGTGATGGTATTAAATGAGTAAGTTTTTTAGTAGTTTTGACAAATGAATTTGACACAAGATATTTACAAGATTTGTTATACCACAACAACATAGAAATCAAAACTTGATAAGCAGTAATGTAGAAACATATGATAACATCAAAATAGATCAGTGCCAATAATGGAGTCCACAAATGAGATTGCTGTTGAAATACAAATGGGTGTTGCAAGTGCTATTGGTCAAATTTTAAGTTAATGTATGATGAGTTGATTAAACTAGGCGGGGGGACTCTAGATATACCCAGGGGGTACTTGGAGTATGTCCAAAAATAACAACCGCTACGGCTACCCGCAAGGAATGTGTGGGCTGGATGGAGTCTCTGAGACTGTGTTCATAATACACCCGCTAGGGTGTAACAGAGATCGACGCCTCGAGGTCACTGTCCAGTAGTCCCACTTCTGGATGGAGTCTCTGAGACTGTGTTCATAATACACCCGCTGGGGTGTAACAGAGATCGACGCCTCGAGGTCACTGTCTAGTAGTTCCCACTTCCTTTGGGTATTTTGCCACCGTTTACGGTTTGATCGAGGCGTTGGATTTTCGCCTGAGGTGGTTAATTGGGGAAAGTGAATCCTAATTATTCTAGTCACTCGCGTTGCCTTTGATGCAGCTTGACTGATCGGACGAACCGCAACCAAGTCCAAAGCATACACACCGGAGTCTTGTCAATTTTTAGAGGATTTTAAGTTGTGTTCTTTGTTAAAAAAAAGAACCTCCAGGAATCTCTTTCAGTCAAAGTGGACCTCAATTGGGAAAGCGAGGAGGGGTTAATTTTAGATGATAACAAATAAAAATAAAACAAACATCAAACACAACTCACAGGTTATCTAATTAGTCCTACCATGCATCTCTTTCCCCTTTCGGGTCAATCGGGAAGTCGTGGGGTAAGTAGTATGATTACTTTGAATTTGTGAAAGATATTGAAATGCTTATAATTCAAAGTATACCATGCTGCAATATAAGACAAAACTAAAAAAAAGTGAAAAAGTGCAAAAATCACAAAACGCAGGAACCCCCCTGGGGGGATGGGGAGCGGGCTCGAAAGAGCCTACTCAAAGTAATTCTTTTTATTATTAAGAGTTACAAATATCAGCAAATTAATTGAAAAAATGCCGCTTGGTTCTTATACCGAACGAACCCAAGGACTTACAAAGTACAACAATAATGATTACGAAAGATGGGGAGACTCTTGGGGGGTTTCGAATGGCCCAAAAATCGCTGTTCGGACAACACCTCCTCCTCTTTTTGGATGGACCTGCTAAAAACCAACAAGCTTTAATTAGTGTAAAGTGCCCAAAAACACTTTAAAAGTGTCTTTGGACAACCCCCAAAAAACTACCGAAAAAGACTAAGTTAAAGTACTTTTTAAGAAAAGACAAAAATAATTCAAGAGGACAAGTCCTCTTGAGGATCTTGGCTAGCTTTGGGGCAGCCAATGCAATGTGCACTTTAGATGTTGGATTTAACTTTTAATAAAGAAAGACTATTCACTTTAAACAAGCTTTTGATTTGGCTTAAAATGGCTTATAAAAAATGAAAGACTTTTACTGCTAGATCTAGTTTTTAAAGAGAAAGGACTTGAATCTTTTTCTTAAATGAAACTAAATCTATGCATGCAGCTCCTATATGTTCAGACCTAGAAAGATATCAGCTTTGAAACAACAGATCTAAAATATAAAATCCAAGTAACCAATAAGATTTAAATTTTTATGAAGGAGGAAGAGGAGAAGATAAGTGCTTGTTGCTGAAACAGATTTGCAAAAGAAACTTGTCAATGAAGCACCGAGGGGCACAATCTTCGCAATCTTTGTTGGAAAACCAGCAGAATCAAACTTGAACCACAACTCTTCCAATCACGACAAACTTGCAAGCTAAACAACAAATCCTGCAAACAAAACCATTAAATCTGAAGGTACATATGAGAAATAGATGACAGCATGAAAATAATCTTATTTAGCATGCAAATATTAGCTCATTCAAGCATATGTAGCAAAATAGGAGTAAGTAAACTTACTTACAATGATCTATTCCTATGATTCCAATAATCATTCAAGCAAACAACAGTTTAATGCAAAAAATGAAAAAATAGCAGTTCACCTCAACAACAACATGATAATGATGATCCACACATGAAAAGTACTCCACAATTTAGCCTCCAAAGCTTCTCTTTATTTCAACAAAAAGGATGAACAATACAATAGTACACAATAGCAAGCCTTTCTTCCCAGCTCTCCCTAGCTTGGAAGAGGGAAAAACTGCTTTATTTATAGCCAGATTGGCCAAGAGGGGCACATGCCTAATTGAAAGAGAGACTGAAGCTGACAGAGAGTCAAGCTGAGCCTGATCTGATGGTGAATTGAGTCTGATCTGATGATGAACTGAGTCTAACTGGACTAGAACTGCAAATCAGAGTGACACCTCACTCAGTGAACTGAACCAACCAACAAACAACTCCCAGCTTGATCCACACGTGTGAAGGAGAGAGAAAGGAGGGCGCAACCTTAGATCTGCATGAGCCAGTTAAGCTCCTCTTCAACCCTAATCATGCCTTCAGTCAAGAATTGGGAACTCTCGGTCAATCTAAAGCCGATGAGACTGACTTCAGTCAAATTGGAGCAAAATCCACTAATTTAGGAAATTGGATTTGCTCCATTTTTTAATTAATTTTTAATTAAATTAATTAATATTTGATTTTTTTGGATTTTCTCACCCGAGTGATGGAAAAATCACTCAAAACTTAGGAAAAGTGGGTTTATGGGTTTACTGGGTGCTCTAAGTTAGAAAATGAGGACTCCCATGACTGAAACTGACTTTTAACCCCACTTTTATTACAAGACCAATTTTTCCATTTAGACTATTAAAAAATTAGCTTAAGTTGTGTGGAAAAATTAAAATTAAAAATTAAAAAAAAACAAAACCTAGGGGGACTTAGCACATGTTCATATGACTCGACCATAATGCCTAGCATGTTTATATATTGACCCACACATTCTAATAACCTCAATAGGCCTAAATGCCAAGCCGACCACCCCAACTTTGGAGGTATTGAGTGAAAAACTCAGAAATTATCAGTCGCTTATTCAACAACCAATAATAACTAAGGGAAAAAACACTCTGCGTTGATCGGATTGACAAATAAAGTCCAAGAGACCGAGTCTTTTACAGACACTACCATGCTAGAACATTTTATTACAACTCCCCCAAGGGGGTATGAACATGTGGTAGATAAAAAAAACACTCCCAAAGCAAGTCTGAAGGTCTTTTGAAGTCCGAACAAATGATTTTTGTCCGGTTCACCAGGCTCACTTGATAAGATCGACTAAGTATAACTTAGGTGGTAACATTTGGCTCCAACTGCGGGACGTGTGCTCGATTTGGTCATAGGGCAAGGAGAGTATACGAGAACACCAAAATCTCTGGTTTATACACCCTGTAAAAACATCTCAACCCCCAGTAGCACAAGCTTTATATAAAAACCAAATGAAGCATTAAGCTGATTTATTTAAACAAAATAAATGTAGCTAACTAATGAAAGAAAAGTTTTATCATAGCTAAGTACAAAACAGGAATGCAGAAAGTAAATGCTCTATTTTAAGGAGCTTATTTTCTTACTCTAAACATGATATAAAAAAGGTTAGGTGGAAATCATAGGAATATAATACTTCATCAAATTGCTTCCCAAACTGGCATAAGCTTTCGCAGGCTTCTTCTATCCAAGCTTGGATAGGGCTAATGTACACATCTACACGATGAAGCAGGTCAACAACTCCATCGCATATATCAAAAGGGCTTGTCGAATGGTAACTCTCCATGTAAGCCCCAGACTGCTTCAAATCATAAGGAACCTCTACATGTGAGGAAGATGGCTGAGACTGATATTCCACTGACTGCATCACATCTAACTTTTCACAACACTGCTTCTCAGTGTACTCATAATTGTTGACTTTGTGCGCCTTTGCATGATAAGACTCTGAATGATCATGTGAAAATTCTGAATGCTCCTCTTCCATACTAAGATTTTCCCAGGTATCCAGATCCACGCTCCCCTCTATGGACGTATTGTAGATTGGACTTCCACAAATTTTTGAATAGACACTCCCCTTGCTGGGATTTTCAATAAGATTTTCACAAGTTGGATTATCTATGAAATTCCAATAGTCATCACTCACATCTATGTTGGATATGAGAGAGTCTTCCTTGTTGGTATCACATCCTAAGATATAACTACCCTCCTCTTGTTCATAATAATCATCCTTCAAAGTTTTGGTTTCAAAGATATTACAAGAAGTTAAACTTTCCAAAACTTCATCCCTAAGTGATGAACATAGAGGAGTGTCATCATACACATCATAAATTTCTTCATAAGTGTCGATCTCTGTAATGGTTTCCTCACGAGGGCTTTCTGGAAAAATATTAGCATTGCAACAAACTTGAGAATATCTCAAATCTTCAATGTTTTCAGCTATGGTGACATGAGGAGAGTCTTCAACAATGTGTTCAATCATGGGTTCCTCGTGAAGCTCTTCAATGTGATCATCCCGAGTGTGTTCATCTATAATGGAAGTCATGGGCTCCTTT
>LPNX010100716.1:771590-795405 GCA_001517045.1 Pseudotsuga menziesii | reverse complement strand
TGAGTTGATTAAAATTAGGCGAAGGGGTGGACTCCAGATATACCCGAGAGTACTTGGAGTATGTCCAAAACTAAACCTTCACGGCTACTCGCAAGGAATATGCGGGCTGAATGGAGTCTCTGGGGCTATTGTTCTCAACGCACCCATTGGGGTGTGACAGAGATCGGCGCACTGAGGTCACTTTTCAGGAGTTCCCGCTTCCTTTGGGTATTTTGCCATCGTAATGGTTTGATCAAGGTGTTGGATTTTCACCTGATGGTTTGTCAATTTGGGAGAGTGAATCCTAATTATTCTAGTCACGCAAGTGCTTTTGATACAGCTTGACTGATCGAATGAACCGCAGCCAAGTGCAGAGCATACACATCGGAGTCTTGTCAATTTTAGTAAATTTTGAGATGGGTGTTCTTGTTAAAAAGAAAACCCTCCAGGAATCTCTTTCGATCCAAGTGGATCTCAATCGGGGAATCAAGGAGGGGTTAATTTTATAATAGCTGATGAAACAATTAATGAAAAGGAAAACACAGATACACAATTCCGGTTTTCTAATTAGTCCTACCACGCATCTCTTTCCCCTTTCGGGTCAATCGGGAAGTCGTGGGGTAAGTATTAAGATTACTTTGAAATCTCAAATATGGAATATGGAAATGATAATAAATCAAAGTATACTACCCTGCAGATTAGAACTACGCTAGATTGAAAAGAGATGAACAAAAAGTAAAAAATTGACACCGACGCAATCCCCCTAGGGGGGATGGTGAATAGGCTCGAAAGGACCTCTTCTTTTTATTAGCAGCGATTTACAATATCAGCAAATTGAAATTGATGCACTTTGGTCCTTGTTATTTGGGATCCAAAGGCTTACAACAAGCTTGAATTAAAACACAGTGGTGGGGGAAGCTTCCGGGAAGCTCTGGTTCGTCCAAGAGTCGGAAATTTGGCAGAGTCTCATTTTCTTTTATGTTAGACCTACTAAAAAACAACGAGCAATTAAAATCAAAAGTGCCCAAACACACTTTAAAAGTGTTTTGGGTCACCATGCTAATTACCAAAAAAAAACTAAGTAAAAATTGTTAAACAGGGGTAATCTAATTTTTGCAAAAAAGGAACCAAGGAAAGCAAGCTTGTTGTTTGGGTAGCCAATGAGATGTGCACTTTTATTGTAGAATTTAAATCTTTGAAGAACAAAAAAGGAAGCTACCTTATGAGCAAGCTTTAGATCTATTCTTTAGCTACTTGAAAAAATGGAATTTCCTACACCTAGATCTATCTTTATGAACTGATATTCTTTATGAAATTATAGATCTAAGCAGCAAAACTCTTATAAAATAGATCTAACAATATATATTCAATTCTTAGAACTAGATCTGATCATAAAAGGAAGAGACAAGTAACCGGAAGATTGATTTTAATAGAAAGGAGGAAGAGAAGGGGAAAGGCCCATTGTTGGATGGATCTGCAATGGAAACTTGTTAGTGGAATACAGAGGGGCAATGCCTTCACAAAGTTTTTGGATGTACAGTGGAGTCAAACTAGATCCACAGCACGTCCAATCCTTGCTACCTGAAAGCTAAACACACAATCCTGCACGAAACCTCATGAGATCTGGATATATATATGAAAAAGAGACAAGAATTACATGCAAATAAACTTATTAAACATGTATAATCTATATCCTCAAACATATATGCTATGAGATATAGAAAAAACAAGTAACTTTACTTGCCCAACTATACTCCTATTGATTCAGCTGAATCGTTCAAGCCAGACAAGGTTCAGATGCAGAAATTGAGAGAAAAGCCGGCAACATCAATAGCCGTAAGACAATGCTTACTCCACACACATTAGAGCATTACACCATTTGGCCTCCAAAGCTTCTTTATTCCAACAATCAAAATATTACAACAGTATTACAATAGCAAGCCCTTCAATCCAACTCTAACTAGCTTGGAAGAGGCCGCTTGTGCTTTATTTATACAAAAACTAGGAGATCCAGCCCAGGGGGGCGCAAATCCCAAGGAGATAGACCACTGTAGCTGAAGGAGAGTCCATCAATGCCTGATCTATGTCTAGCTGGGCCAGATCTGAGTCTCATTGAGTGTAATTGTCAATCGAGGGGCTGATCTGATTGACACCTCAACCTGTTGACTGAAGCATCCACCAAAACTCATCCAGATGAGCCCAAACGTGTGGAGGAGAGAGGGAGGGCGAAATTCCCCATAAAGGATTCTGAAGTTCAACTCTGGATTTGTCCAGATCGCCTCCTTTAGTCAAGGATTTGTCAGATCCAGTCAATCTGGTTCAGATCTAACTGATTTCAATTGAATCGATTGAGAATCCATTGATCTAGGATTTTGGATTTGCTCCATTATTCATCAATTTATTAATTAAAATAATCAATAATTGATTTTTTGGGGCTTTCTGATTTGAGTGATGGAAAATCACTCAAAACTAGGAAATAGTGGGTCCATGGGTTTACATGGTGCTCTTAGCTTGAAAATGAGCACCTACATGACTGAAACTAATTATTTGGCCCACTTTTATTACAAAATCAATTTTTCCATTTAAACTATTAAAAAATAGCCCAAGTTTTGGAAAAATTAAATTTTAATAAAAAAACACAGACTTATAGACATGTTCATATGACTCGACCATGATGTCTAGCATATTTATACATTGACACATAGACTCTAATAACCTCAATAGGCCTAAATGCCAAGCCGACCACCTCAACTTTGGAGGTATGGAGTGAAAAACTAAAAAATTATCAGTCGTTTATTCAACAACCAATAATAACCAAGGCAAAAAACACCCTGGGCTGATCGGATTGACAAATTAAGTCTAAGAGACCGAGTCTTTTACAGACACTATCATGCTAGAATATTTATTACAATTCCCCCATGGGGTGTGAACATGTGATATAGTACAACAAGCACTTCCCAGAAGTACTTCCAAAGGTCTTCTTAAGTCCGAACAAGTTATCCTTGTTTGGTTCACTAGGCTCACTTGATAAAAAACCACTAAGTACAACTTAGGTGGTAACACTACAATAGTTACCATATCTCCCTCACCATTATGCCACCTCTCAAAAACATAGCACAAAAGTCTTCAGGGGAGGTAATGCATTTATAAGGAAGACCACAAAACCATGTCCATGCCTTCTTTTTCAAAGAATGAGCAAAAATTCGCATCATATTATCCCTATGAAGTATGTTGAGTTTATTCACAATTGAAAGAAAGGATATGATGTGAATGACAACTTAATCACCATTTCCACAAAAAATTGGAGCCTGAGAATATCTTTTATCCTGGAGATATGGTTCATAGTTAGGAAAACCCGGGATGCCCGAGAAATCGATGGGAGGATATGCATTGGAAATTAGAGCACCATAATCTTCATCATCCATAACGACTTATCAGTAGCATATATCAACCATGTATTTTGTACTGAACCGAAGCTGTCAAATAATGAGCATTTAAAGTTTTACTATGTCGTATGAGCTCATCTACACACAACAAGTCTCAACAAAATTATGAGAAAGTAGGGTTTTATCCCTTCAATGGAGTCGCCATGTGAAAAAGAAAAATACGCATTTATAAATCTTTATCAAAAATTATTTTTTGCTTTTCTTTGTAAAAATAAAAACTGAAAAAATGTCAGTGGAGTCGCTAGATGAAAATTAAAGATCTACTCTAAGCATTCATCAAACAAAGCAAAAACAAAAAGGAAGAAAACAAAAGTCGTACTTTGGGAATAAAAAGATTTATCCTCGACAACGGCCTCAAAAGATGTTGCCGCCTTTCAGACACCTGGGGGGAAATGTGGCAGAAATCTTCAAGCCACTCGGTGTGTCCTTGGGGGCAAGTCTTGAGTCAAGGCTGTCACCTTGTTTTTGACTCCTTCGTTTAGGCAAACTCCTAACGAAGCCAAGGGGGGTAGACCCTACGAGTTACTAAGGTTGGTTACTTAGATGGTGATGGTATTAAATGAGTAAGTTTTTTAGGAGTTTTGACAAATGAATTTGACACAAGATATTTGCAAGATTTGTTATACCACAACAGCATAGAAATCAAAACTTGATAAGCAGTAATGCAGAAACATATGATAACATCAAAATAGATCAGTGCCAATAATGGAGTCCACAAATGAGATTGCTGTTGAAATACAAATGGGCGATGCAAGTGCTCTAGGTCAAATTTTAAGTTAATGTATGATAAGTTGATTAAACTAGGCGGGGGGACTCCAGATATACCCAGGGGGTACTTGGAGTATGTCCAAAAATAACAACTGCTACGGCTACCCGCAAGGAATGTGTGGGTTGAATGGAGTCTCTGAGACTGTGTTCATAATACACCCGCTAGGGTGTAACAGAGATCGGCGCCTCGAGGTCACTGTCCAGTAGTTCCCATTTCCTTTGGGTATTTTGCCACCGTTTACGGTTTGATCGAGGCATTGGATTTTCACCTGAGGTGGTTAATTGGGGAAAGTGAATTCTAATTATTCTAGTCACTCGCATTGATTTTGATGCAGCTTGACTGATCGGACGAACCGCAGCTAAGTGCAGAGCATACATACCGGAGTCTTGTCAATTTTTAGAGGATTTTAAGCTATGTTCTTTGTTAAAAAAAAAGAACCTCCAGGAATCTCCTTCGGTCCAAGTGGACCTCAATTGAGAAAGCGAGGAGGGGTTAATTTTAGATGATAACAAATAAAAATAAAACAAACATCAAACACAACTCACAGGTTATCTAATTAGTCCTACCACGCATCTCTTTCTCCTTTCGGTTCAATCGGGAAGTCGTGGGGTAAGTAGTATGATTACTTTGAATTTGTGAAAGATATTGAAATGCTTATAATTCAAAGTATACAATGTTGCAATATAAGACAAAACTAGAAAAAAGTGAAAAAGTGCAAAAATCACAAAGCGCAGGATTTCCCCTGGGGGGATGGGGAGCGGGCTCGAAAGAGCCTACTCAAAGTAATTCTTTTTATTATTAAGAGTTACAAATATCAGCAAATTAATTGAAAAAATGCCGCTTGGTTCTTATACCGAACGAACCCAAGGGCTTACAAAGTACAACAATAATGATTACGGAAGATGGGGAGACCCCTGGGGGTTTCCGAATGGCCCAAAAATCGCTTTTCAGACAACACCTCCTCTTTTCGGATGGACCTGCTAAAAACCAATAAGCTTTAATTAGTGTAAAGTGCCCAAAAACACTTTAAAAGTGTCTTTGGACATGTTACCACCTAAGTTGTACTTAGTGGTTTTTTATCAAGTGAGCCTGGTGAACCGGACAAAGATGATTTGTTCGGACTTCAGAAGACTTTCAGAATTGCTTTTGGGAAGTGATTGTTGTATTATATCACATGTTCATACCCCATAGGGGAGTTGTAATAAAATGTTCTAGCATGATAGTGTCTGTAAAAGACTCGGTCTCTTAGATTTTATTTGTCAATTTGATCAGCCCAGGGTGTTTTTTCCCTTGGTTATTATTGGTTGTTGAATAAACGACTGATAATTTCTGAGTTTTTCACTCAATACCTCCAAAGTTGGGGTGGTCGGCTTGGCATTTAGGCCTATTGAGGTTATTAGAGTCTATGTTTCAATGTATAAACATGCTAGGCATCATGCTCGAGTCATATGGACATGTCTAAGTCTCTCTAGGTTTTATTTTTTTAAATTTTTTTAAGTTTTTTAAATTTTAATTTTTCCACAAAACTTAGGCTATTTTTTAATAGTTTAAATGGCAAAATTGGTCTTGTAATAAAAGTGGGCTCGAAAATCAGTTTCAGTCATGGAGGTGTTCATTTTCAAGCTCAGAGCACCATGTACATTGTAAACCTATAAACCCTCTTTTGCTAAGTTTTGAGTGATTTGTCTATCACTCAGGTCAGAAAACCCTAAAAATCAAATATTGATTATTTTAATTGATAAATTAATTAAATAATGGAGAAAATCCAAAATCTCGAGTCATATGGACATGTCTAAGTCTCTCTAGGTTTTATTTTTAAAATTTTTTTTAAGTTTTTTTAATTTTAATTTTTCCACAAAACTTAGGCTATTTTTTAATAGTTTAAATGGCAAAATTGGTCTTGTATTAAAAGTGGGCTCGAAAATCAGTTTCAGTCATGGGGGTGTTCATTTTCAAGCTCAGAGCACCATGTACATTGTAAACCTATAAACCCACTTTTGCTAAGTTTTGAGTGATTTGTCTATCACTTAAGTCAGAAAACCCTAAAAATCAAATATTGATTATTTTAATTGATAAATTAATTAAATAATGGAGAAAATCCAAAATCCAAAATCAGTGGATTTTGCTCCGATTTGACTGAGATCAGTCTCATCGGCTTTGGATTGACTGGAGTTGACCATTTCTTGACTGAAGGAGGTGATCTGGACTGAACTGGAAATGCACCACAGCATGCAATCTTGGGAATTGCGCCCTCTCTCTCTCCTCCACACGTGTGGGCCCATCTAGATGAGTTTTGGTGGATGCTTCAGTTAGCAGGTTGAGGTGTCAGTCCGATCAGCTCTCCGATTGACAGTTGCACTCAGTGAGACTCAGATCAGGCTCAGTTAGACATAGATCAGGCCTAGATTGACTCCACATACAGCTGTAGTCTCTCTCTCCTTGGGAATTGCGCCCCCCCTGGGCTAGATTTCCAGTTTTTGTTATAAATAAAGCTCAGTTTTCCTCTTCCAAGCTAGTTAGAGCTGGATTGAAGAGCTGTTGCTATTGTATTGTGTACTATTTTGGAATAAATAAGCTTTGGAGGCAAGATCTATGGTGTAATGCTTTTCATGTGTGGATAGTGATTGTCAAGTGCTTATGAGGTATAATTTGTATTATTGATCTTTGCTTTTTGCTGGTTAATTGTTGGCCTTGAAGGAGAGAGCTCCCTCCTGTTAGGGTAAGAGATCATTCTAGTTTGATTTATGCTCTTACTGTTCGCTTGTTTCAGATCTCTTAGAGTTGCATGTATTTTAAGTTTAATTGCATGTTTTCTAATTGTCTTTTTCCAGCAACACCTATGTTTTAACTATCTGTTTGTGCAAGGATTTCTAAGTTGCAGGTGATCTCACTTGTAGAAGGGGTTGAGCTAGTTTGCATCTTCCTCATCTTCAGGATCTTTTTGAGGACATAGTCCCTCAGTGTTCCACCAAAGCAGACTCCAAAGCCCAACATTCCCAGGCTTCTAGCACTCTTTCTCTCTCTTCCTTCTGCTAAAATCAAATTTTTACCTGGTTACTTTGTTCACAAGCTTTGATATCATTTAGATCTATTATCTTAAAGTAAAACTTAACATAGATCTGTTGTCTCAAGGCTCATAATCTAGATCTCATTCCTAAAAAGTTTCATAAAGCATTCTAGATCTAGTTTAGGGAAATCGTCTGTTTTGCATGGCAATTTAAAGAGAATCCGTAGTTTGCATGCATTAGATTTTTGTTTTCTGTTTTTAAAGGATAAAATCCAGCAATCAGTGCACATTACATTGGCTGCCCCAACGACAAGCCAAGACCCCAAGGAAAGCTTGCTTTCCTTGGTTCTGTTTTCATCGTTTTAACTTAGTTTTTTTTGGTTTAAAGTAGGCTGACCCAAAGGTACTTTCAAAGTGCTTTTGGGCATATTTCATTATAATAATCTCACTATTTTTTAGCAGGCATAACAGAAAGAGGAGAAGCTGCTGTTCGAAAGTAGCTTTTGGGCCATCCGAATCCCCCCAGGGGTCTCCTTTTTTTACTGTAATCTTTAATTTTGGCATTTTGTATAAGAACCAAGAGGATTCAGAGAAGTTTTTTGATATTGTAACCGCTGATAATAAAAATTTTCTCCGAATAGGCTCTTTCGAGCCCATTTCCCATCCCCCCTTGGGGGGATTTGCGCCCTTTGTCCGTTTTTTGCATTTTCTTATTTCTTTTTCGCTCTAGATTAGTATCATTTATGTAGAATAATATGCTTTGATTACTTTATCATATATTCCATATTACAGTGTCAAAGTAACTTTAATACTTACCCCACGACTTCTCGATTGACCTGAAAGGGGAAAGAGATGCGTGGTAGGACTAATTAGAAAACCTGTGGTTTGCTTCTTTTTTGCTGCTTATCTTTAATTTCTGCAAACAATTGTTCTAAAATCAACCTCCTCCTTGATTCCCCGATTGAGGTCCACTTGGACCGAAAGAGGTTCTTGGAGGGTTTTTCTTTCTAAAAAACACATCCTTTAAAATTTACTAAAATTGACAAGACTCCGGTGTGTATGCTCTGCACTTGGCTGCAGTTCGTTCGATTAATTAAGCTACATCAAAAGCAACGTGAGTGACTAGATTAATTAGTTTTCACCTTCCCCAGTCAACCACCATCAGGCGGAAATCCAACGCCTCGATCAAACCGTAAACGGTGGCAAAATACCCAAAGGAAGTGGGAACTCTTGGACAGTGACCTCGAGGCGTCGATCTCTGTTACACTTTCGTGTATATTATGAACACAGTCTTAGAGACTCCATTCAGCCCACACATTCCTTGCGGGTAGCCGTGAAGGTTTATTTTTGGACATACTCCAAGTACCCCTTGGGTATAGCTGGAGTCCCCCTTCGCCTAATTTAATCCATTCATATTCCATATTAATTTAAAACTTACCAAGGGGAAATTGCAAAACATTCACTCCAAGCACATGCAAGTACATTTGATTATTTTATGACTCCATTTTTAAGGCACTGGTCCTGTGTTTAAATCTTTTGATATATATATATATATATATATTGTGTGTCAGCATTGTGCTTTATTGTGCTCATTTTTCATCTTGTCATCTATGGTTATTTATGGTTAATTTCAAACTCCTAAGCAACTATCTCAATTTAACATCATCATACTAAAGTAATTTGCCTTAGTAACTGAATAGGGTCTACCCCCCTTGACTTCATTAGGAGTTGAGCCTAAACGAAGGAGTCAAGAACACACCGAGTGGCTTGAAGATTTGTGCCACATTCCCCCCCCCCAGGTGTGTGAAAGGCGGCAACAGGACAACCCCCAAAAAACTACCGAAAAAGACTAAGTTAAAGTACTTTTTAAGAAAAGACAAAAATAACTCAAGAGGACAAGTCCTCTTGAGGATCTTGGCTAGCTTTGGGGCAGCCAATGCAATGTGCACTTTAGATGTTGGATTTAACTTTTAATAAAGAAAGACTATTCACTTTAAACAAGCTTTTGATTTGGCTTAAAACTGCTTATAAAAAATGAAAGACTTTTACTGTTAGATCTAGTTTTTAAAGATAAAGGACTTGAATCTTTTTCTTAAATGAAACTAAATCTATGCATGTAGCTTCTATATGTTCAGATCAAGAAAGATATCAACTTTGAAACAACAGATCTAAAATATAAAAGCCAAGTAACCAATAAGATTTAAATTCTTATGAAGGAGGAAGAGGAGAAGAGAAGTGCTTGTTGCTGAAACAATTCTGCAAAAGAAACTTGTCAGTGAAGCACCGAGGGGCACAATCTTCGCAATCTTTGTTGGAAAACCAGTGGAATCAAACTTGAACCACAACTCTTCCAATCACGACAAACCTCCAAGTTAAGCAACAAATCCTGCAAACAAAACCATTAAATCTAAAGGTACGTATGAGAAATAGATGACATAGCATGAAAATAATCTTATTTAGCATGCAAATATTAGCTCATTCAAACATATGTAGCAAAATAGGAGTAAGTAAACTTACTTACAATGATCTTTTCCTATGATTCCAATAATCATTCAGGCAGACAACAGTTTAATGCAAAAATTGAAAAAATAACAGTTCACCTCAAAAGCAGCATGATAATGATGATCCACACATGGAAAGTACTCCACAATTTAGCCTCCAAAGCTTCTCTTTATTTCAACAAAAAGGATGAACAATACAATATTACACAATAGCAAGCCTTTCTTCCCATCTCTCCCTATCTTGGAAGAGGAAAAAACTGCTTTATTTATAGCCTGATTGGCCAAGAGGGGTGCATGCCTGACTGAAAGAGAGACTGAAGCTGACAGAGAGTCAAGCCGAGCCTGATCTGATGGTGAACTGAGTTTGATCTGATGATGAACTAAGTTTAATTGGATCAACTAAGTCTAACTGGACTAGAACTGCAAATCGGAGTGACACCTCACTCAGTGAACTGAACCAACCAACAAACAACTCCTGGCTTGATCCACACATGTGGAGGAGAGAGAAAGGAGGGCGCAACCCTAGATTTGCATGAGCCAGTTAAGCTCCTTTTCAGCCCTGATCATGCCTTCAGTCAAGGAATGGGAACTCCCGGTCAATCTGAAGCCAATGAGACTGACTTCAGTCAAATCGGAGCAAAATCCACTGATTTAGGAAATTGGATTTGCTCCATTAATTAATATTTGCTTTTTTTGGATTTTCTCACCTGAGTGATGGAAAAATCACTCAAAACTTAGGAAAAGTGGGTTTATGGGTTTACCGGGTGCTCTGAGTTAGAAAATGAGCACCTCCATGACTGAAACTGACTTTTAACCCCACTTTTATTACAAGACCAATTTTTCCATTTAGACTATTAAAAAATAGCCTAAGTTTTGTGGAAAAATTAAAATTAAAAATTAAAAAAAAAAAAACCTAGGCGGACTTAGCACATGTTCATATGACTCGACCATAATGCCTAGCATGTTTATACATTGACACACAGACTCTAATAACCTCAATAGGCCTAAATGGCAAGCTGACCACCCCAACTTTGGAGGTATTGAGTGAAAAACTCAGAAATTATCAGCCGTTTATTCAACAACCAATAATAACCAAGGGAAAAAAACACTCTGGGCTGATCGGATTGACAAATAAAGTCCAAGAGACCGAGTCTTTTACAGACACTACCATGTTAGAACATTTTATTACAACTCCCCCAAGGGGGTATGAACATGTGGTAGATAAAAAAAACACTTCCCAGAAGCAAGTCTGAAGGTCTTCTGAAGTCCGAACAAATCATTTTTGTCCGGTTTACCAGGCTCACTTGATAACACCGACTAAGTACAACTTAGGTGGTAACAATACTATCATTACATTTGCCAAAAAGAAAATGTTGTATCGTGGTAACAATGCATTCATTGGTGTATCAGATTTGCACTAAGTGCAGAAATATCAAATGAACCACTGAACGGGAATATTGAAATGCATCCATAATGAACTGCCCCACCATTATGCTTAGTATATGTCCCTCACCAGGAGGCTTTATTTTCTGCCCTGTTCAAGCTCCTAATTTATGGAATATGCCATCGAGGAATTCCATATTACTGCACCCTATTATTCTGAAAGATCCTCCAACTGACCCAACCTGTTAACAATAATGCTGTCATTTACAGCCAGAGATGACAAATTTAGGTACAAACAATAGGCTGTAGATTTCCCTTCAGAACTGCCTGGAATGAGCCTTCATAAATGTGATGAAGAGAGATACCATTACACATGCTGCCTTTCAAACTCCCTACTGTTCTCCTTTTAGAGTGTATGATTGAACATTCAAGACATCAGCAGGCTAAGCGATAGGGTTCACCCATCTCTTTATACTGGAATGTAAGTGCAAACCCTTTAGCAACATCTTCAGCTTTCAGACAAATATTTTCTTCCTCAAGTATGGCTTTCTCATATCTCTCAAAATGCAAATGCATTTCGAGGGGTAACACACCATACCCTTAGGAGGAGTAGATGTGATCATAGAATGACAGTGGTTACAAATAGTAGGCACTTACTCTGCTAACCCCCAGAAACACTTTATCAAATTCAAGTGACAAGGGGATAAACACAAGTTGTATGGGTTCCAAGTTCCAACCTCCTCACCCCCAAATTGTGTCATCTCATCAAATGGATAAGCTAATACAGAAGGGAATGCCAGCTTATATGGTACAATGCCACACAATGCAAATTCTTGTGTCAGGACTAGTTGACGCCACACAGACAGAGATTCAGGAATTAATCCAAAAACACAGAAAAGTATTTTTTAAGATCTAGCTATCGAGCTACCACTAGAAGTGAAGATTAAACATATAATTGAAGTGAAGCCAGGTTCAAGCCCTGTCAATTTTAAGCCTTATAGATATCCACATCACCATAAAACAGAACTTGAAAGATTAATCTAGGACCTATTGAGATGTGGTGTTATTATGAAAAGTAGAAGTCCATATGAAGCTCCAGTAGTGTTGGTTTGAAAGAAGGGCTTGCCATTTGGATTATGTATAGATTATAAAGGACTGGACAATATAACAAATTAAGAATAAATTTCCTATTCCTTTCATAGATGAAATGTTGAATGAACTTCATGGAGCCAAGCGCTTCTCAAAGCTAGAGTTGAGATGGATACTATCAAATCAGGTGAAGATTAGAAGAAGTGGCGAAAATTGCTTTCTGAAATTTTGAAGGACACTATGAATTCAAGGTAAATGCCTTTTGGGTTAACTTACGCTCCAGCCACCTGTCAAGTAGCAATGAATGATCTATTCTGGCCCTCTCTAAGGGAGTTTGTACTAGTATTTTTTTGATGACATTTTCATGTACAGTAAAACACGGAAGGAACATTTCAAGCATTTGGGGCAAGTATGATCTCTTTTGGAAGAAAATCAATTCTATCCAAAAATGTCAAAATGCACATTTTGTAAATAAGTAGATTATGTTGGTCATTTGATATGCAAGGATTGGGTCAAGGTAGATCCCAGTAAAATGAAAATCAAGGCAATCACAGAATGGACCAAACTAGATAACATATCCAAGCTAAGGGGACTTCTAAGGTCAATAGGATATTACTGAAGGTTCATCTGAAATTACGCTGATGTGATAGCACCCTTGACAATTCTCTTAAAGAATTTCATTTCAGTGGAATAAGGAGGTGGAAAAGTGTTTTCAAGCGTTGAAAAGAACAATGTCCTCAACACCAATGTTAGCCACTCTAGACTTCACAAACCTTTTGTAATTAAATAGGATGCTTCAGGATTTGGGTTAGAGGCTGTATTATTGCAAGAAGGACATCCAATAGCATTTGAGTGTTAGAAACTCAATAAGAGGGAATGCTTGAAGTCTACTTATGATAAGGAGATACTTGCCCTTATACATGCATTAGCAAAATAGCAACAATATCTTCTAGGAAACAAATTTTGATATGTACAGATCACAATATTCTTCAATATCTTTTCAACAAAAAACATTGTCAATAGAACAATAGAAATATAGAAAAAATTGCCACATTCAAATTGCTAATGCTCTTTCATGAAAGGAATCTTTCATGAAAGGAAGAAGTGTTAATGTCATATGCAGCCTTGGTTGTGCTTCCCCAATGGTTGGATGAAATCCAAGTTGAGTATGCCAAGGACCTGAAAACACGTGCCACAATCCATAATCCTAGTCCAAATCCAAAATTTGAATGGAAGAATGACATCCTTTGGTATAAAGGAAGAATTTAAAGTCCCACATCCAAATTTAAGTCCAAGGTTCTAAAAGAGTCCCATGACTCACCAGCTGCTAGGGATGTAGGTTTTTTTACTTTTTCAAAACTTACTATAATGCATGATAGTAATCTTTCTGGAAAAGGATGAACATGGATATCATACATATGTAGCAGAGTGTGACAAATGCTAAAGAATCAAAAGTGAAAATGTTATGATCCCAGGTTTAATCAATCCCCTACACATCTCAAATCAAAAGTGGGGATAAATTTCCATGGACTTCATTGAACGCTTACCCATTTTGCAAGGGAAAGACAAAATCCTCGTGGTGGTTGATAGGCTAACTAAGTATGCACATTTCATCGCCATGAAGAAGACAAATTCAAAGTGTTTGGCAAAAAATATCTACAAATTACATGGACTTTCAAAAATCATTGTCAGTGACAGGATGCCAAATTTAAAGGTAATTTTTATAAGGAGTTTTGCAAACAAATTGGGACTTCCCTTAACATGAGTTCGACTTATCACCCCCAAAAAGATGGTTAGGCAAAAGTTGTCAATAAATGCTTTGGAATCCTACCTTCATCGTTTCGTAACCAATAAGTTGTGTTATCACCAACCTTGTAGTTGCCTATGTGAGATGGATCCAGGATGTACGGTAGAGGGACGAGTAACTAAGGAGGTGGAACCAAGATTGCCTAGACTCCCAAATGGATGGTTGTCACGCCAATCGAGGCAGCCTTCACTTTATGTTATCTAAGCCCAAGACAACAAAGGGGGAGACTCGGATCTACTCCCGATAGGAGAGATCCAACCTAGAAACCAGATCAGATCAAATGGACTTGAGGTACGTAAGGTGTAAGGTAGTGGAAACCCTAGATCTATGGATGATGTCACGAGGCGAGCGAAGGCTTTGGATAAGGGTTTAGGAAGTATGAGGTTCAATCCAAGTTGGGACACAGGTGACCTATAAGGTAAATACTGTTGATGTATTTGTAACTACGGAATGTATTCATCCGTACATCTTATGTATTGTACCCCGATGTTTATTCCGGGATGTGTCTGTAATGTATTTGAGTCATGTCATGCCTCCATGTTCCTATCGGGAGATTCAATAATGTAAACAAGTCATGTCAAGTTATTGTGGGTAACCCTCCTATTGATCAAGGGTTAAAGTCTCCGCAGTTGTGGGGCCCTAGGGTTATTAGACTATCCTAAAGAAGTCGACCCTAGGTGAGTTATTGTAAGTCGGGGTAATAGTCCCCACCGTTGTGTTAAGGATAACCCTCCTTGTTGGTCGGAGGGGCAAAGTCCCCACAAGTTGCGGGGCTCTAGGGTTATTAGACTCTCCTAGAGATGTCGACTCTAGTAAGTAATTGTTAAGTGAGACCGACATGTTGGAGTGGACATTAAGTGAACGAAAGAATATAAATAGAGAGTAAGCCTCTCTATTTATCGCACACACACTCACTCACTGGGGCGCATGAGTGAGAGAAAAGAAGCTGGGATTAGAGAGAGAGACCACTGCTGTCGGGAGATCATCTTTATGTTTTCGGGTTTTACTTTTGGTGTTGATTCTATCTTTGAGGAAGTTGTGGGGTTTTCTCCTTTATGGTTTCCCCGAGGAAAATTCTTTGTGTCTCTTGTCTCTTGTGTTTATTGCTGTGCATGTTATTCTCTCAGTTAAAGATCCTAAGATCATAATGCTAGCTTGAATGATAAAAATCTAACATGGTATCAAGGCTAACCTGCGAAGAAGACATTGTGCAGCTGCAGAAGCTAGGGCTTCTTACTTTTTGGGTCTCTCTCCACAATCCATCAGCAAAAGTATGTTAGGATGACTCTCCATTGAAGGGCGCATCTTTCTGTCGAAGTGAAATTTGATTCCGGGCATTTTCAGTTTTTGGTGCGGGAAATTAGGGCTTTTTACAGAAGAAGAATTTTTGAGTGAGCTCGGCATAGGATTGCTCTCCTCATCAAAATTCGAAGTTTAGAGACCTGGTCGAGATTTTTGGTTGGGTATAACTCTGGGAAAGTCAAACCCTAGTTTGACCTCGGGCTGAAAAAACCCTAAAATACTAAAACTGATAAGTTTTGGTACATTCGCTATATCTCGGGATTGGAGAAGGCTCAAGAGCTAAAACTTTCATAGGCTGAAGATAAAATCCTGATTTACACTGTGTCCAAAGTTCAGCCTCAGATTCGTTATATTCTAGGAGATATGATCCCTCCAAGTTAGGGTTCCAGCGTCTCCCAAGATTCATCCCCAAACAGGACACCTGGGGAGAATTGCTATATCTCTGGCTACGAAGGTCCAAATGAAATTTCTGAAGATGTTCCAGAAAGGGCACAGACTGTAATTTCTGTGGTCCAAGTTTTAGACCCAGAAGATAAAACAGTGACACGTGGCAGTCTGTACAACTTCGCTATGCTGAACAGTCCTGAAACAGGTCACCTTGGGAAAACGCTCATAAGTCCCAATTGGTGAAACCAATTCTGATGAAACCTGTGGTGTTGGAACAGGGACAGGCGAGACTACCTCAGTGCGAAGTTTCAGACACAAAGGAGCAGTAATTTCGGAGATACCGCAGAAACAGTATCAGGCATTTCTGCAGAAGAAATTGGAAAACTAGGGCTTCCTGTTCCAGGAGTTTTCCTCCACTGTTTTCAGAAAATTAGTACATTGGACAGCTCACCTTGAAGAGGTCTATCTTTCTATCCAATCAGATCTGAAAGATTCCAAGTTTTGAAAATTAGGGTTTCTCTGAAAAACCCTAGATTAGCCAGGTCTGGAACTAGGACGGACACCTCAAATCGGTAAGATCTAATCTTTTGCTATTTTCATTTAAGGTTCTCATTTCAAAGTGATCTATCACATCAGCTTGATGATAAGCTTGTTGAAGTTGATAACTTCCAAGCATGGAAGTATATGATCTCTCTGAAGAAAATGAATTGGACACCTACATAAGTAGAGAGGTTCCAATTCTAGAGGGAGATAAGGCTAAAAACCTTACACCAGAAGAACTTGGCCAAGGCCAAGAAGATCATTGCTGATTCAATCACGGATCACATTATACCACAAATGTCTTCCCTAAAGACACAGAAAGAGATGTTTGATTCCTTGACCAAGCTATTTGAATGGAAGAACATAAATCGGAATATGACTTTGAGAAAACAGTTGAAGAATATGAAGATCCAGAATGCAGAGACCATACAGTCATACTTTACGAGGGTCTCTCAAATCAAAGAACAACTTGTAGCAGTAGAAGAAGAAGTGGAGAATGCAAAAGTGGTGATAGCCACCTTGAATGGCCTCCCAGGATCATGGGATTCATTCATGTGAGGAATGTGTGCCAGAAGAAAGTGATTACTTTCAGCAGACTCTGGGAAGAGCACACACAAGAAGAACTCAACTCTTGAAGAACCTCTTATCCATCTTAGAATTTGGATAAGAAACGATGCTATTATGAATGAAGAAGATAATGAAGCTGGAGGCTCAAGAAGGAGTCTACCCACGAAACAAATAAAGATAAGTATTCAATTGTCATTTCATGATATTGTTTTGTTATGCATATGTTTATATTCAGTTGATATATTATGCATGATAGAATGTTTGCATTAATGACAGTATACTATTAATACGCATGTGATGGGTAAGTAGCTCATGGTGCTATACAACTCTCCATTGCTACTTATCTAGAATGAAACCTCTTTGCTAACATATTGGATTAGTGCACAATCTCAATGTTGTCCTGGTAGAGATGGAAGGCATCTAGAAAAGTTTCCGTGAGATATGGATGAATGTTGTATTGGCTAAAATAGTTGCATGATCATATATTTATGCATAAGAATTTGCCATTATGAATATTCCTTATGAAATGTTTCTAACCATACAAATGCATTTGACTTGTAGGAAAGATTGCATACATAATCGCCTACCAGCAAAGAAGGATGAGACTTGTTCCGAAGAACAAGTGACGACAGTTCAAGATGAAGAATAATATGACGAATGCAACGACATCATTGATGCAGAACCTTCCAGCTATGAAGAAGTAACCAAGAAGAAAGGGAAGACCAGTTCAAGAAGAATGATATCTAGGATGCAGTATCGATACGTGAAGGGAAGTTCGTAGTTCCATCATGCAGTAGATGGAAACATCGTGGGATACAAGGCAAGATTCCTAGCATGAGGCTTCTCACGAAAAGAAGGCATAGATTACGAAGAGACATTTGCAGCCAGTGGGAGTTGAGACACATGACAGGCAGAATCATGTGTGCAAATGAAAGAAGGCCTTGTACGAGTTCAGAAGACACCCATGGGATAACACATACATGAGGAGCTTGATGAAGATCTGAACCTTTTTTACAAGGTTGAAGACGAAAGTCTATAGAGGATGATAAGCTCACAGATGGGTGCGATAAGAACTTTTGAAAAAGTTCAAGATAGAGGAACTTGGTATCCAGCGATCCTAGATGGATACATAGAATATTAGTAGCAGAGGAAGCTACTTGTCACTCCGGTACAAAATGTTTCAGTGCATAGAGTACGAAAGACAGAGGGAGTATGATGCTCCACTTCAGAGGGAGTGATTGCAGAAGATCTTGAGGTTTGACATGGTATGATTGGATGGACAGATTACTGATGACTCTAGGCTTTACTAAGAGTAAAGTGGATTCCAACCTTTGCCTCAAGGTTGAAGGCAGAAGACCAGTGATGCTCCTGTTATATGTCGATGACTTGTTTCTGACAAAAAAGAGGAACTCATTAAAGTTGCAAGAAGGAGACTTGCTGCTAAGTTCGAGATGAAGGTCTTGGGGATGATGCACTACGTTCTAGGCATGGAGGTGTGGACAAGGGAAGTATGCAGTAGAGATCCTGAAGAGGTTCAGGATGATGGACTGCATGACCACTCCTATGGCATCCAACCTGAAGCTATTGAGTGTTGCTTCATTAGAGTCGGTTGATGCCACGATGTATTGTCAGATGATTTATTCCTTGATGTACCTGATGGATACAAGACCGGATATTTGCTTTGCTGTGAACACTTTGAGACATGTTCACCTGATGGTTGCAAAGGGTACAGTTGAGTATGGGCTCAAGTATGATACGAATCAAAAGATTAACTTGGAGGGTTATGTTGATTCAAAGTGGGCAGGCAGCGCCATCGATAGGAAGAGCACTTCAGGGTGCTGCTTCAGTATGGGATCAGGTGTGATCTCTTGGTTTAGCAGGAAACAGTCTTGCGTGGCATTGAGTATAGCTGAAGCAAAGTATGTCGCAGCTTGTTCAGCTAGTTGTGAGGCAGTATGGTTGAGGAAGCTACTGTCTGATTTATTTGATCTCCAGTTGGATGCTACTTGTATATATTGCGATAATCAGAGTTGTGTGAACTTTGAAGTTGTCGGAGAACCCAGTGTTCCATGACTAGTCGAAGCATATCGAGATCAAATATCACTATATCAGAGATATGGTGCAGAGAGGAGCAGTGAAGCCCCAATATATTGCGATGGACAAACAGATAGCTGATGTGTTGACTAAGCCATTGGCCAGAGTGAAGTTTGAATACTTCAGGGAGAAGCTTGGTGTTCTCCAGATCAAGGTTCCCTCCAAGGGGAAGTGATGTGTCTGTGAGCCATTCTGACATGGTTAGAGGATTGGTTCCTTCCATGGTCAGATGTAAGGGTTGAGCCATTCTGTCATGGTGAGAGGATTGGTTCCTTCCATGTCAGATATGAGTGCTGAGCCATTCTGATGTGACTATAGGATTGGTTCCTACATGATCAGATATAAGCGTTGAATGCCATTCTTTGAATGGAGGCACCTGGTCAGTTACCAGGAATACTCAGTCTGGGGCTGAGGGCCATTCTGATATGACTGTGAGATGTGTTCTCACATGATAAGATATAAGTGCAGGGCCATTATGATGTGATTGAGGGACGTGTTCCCACTTGATCAGATATAAGGGTTGATGCAATTCTCTGGGAGAATGGAGGCACTTGGTCAGTTACTAGGAATCCTCAGCCTAGGGCTAGGAGCCATTCTGATGTGACTATGGGATTGGTTCCCACATGATCAGATGTAAGTGCAGAGCCTTTCCACAGATGATAGTAGGTGTGTCCTATCATGCTGGTGGATGTGAGTGCTGTCCCTTTTCATAGATGGTTGTAGGTGTGTTCGACCATGCTGGTGGATGTGAGTGCTGTGCCTTTCCACAGATGGTAGTAGGTGTGTCCTACCATGCTGGTGGATGTAAGTGCTGAGCCTTTCCACAGATGATAGTAGGTGTGTCCTATCATGCTGGTGGTTGTGAGTGCTATGCCTTTTCACAGATGATAGTAGGTGTGTCCTATCATGTTGGTGAATGTAAGTGCTAGGCCTTTCTGACATGGTTTTTGGATGTGTTCCTCCCATGGTCAGATGTGAGTGCTGGGCGTGCCTTTCTGACATGGTGTTGGATGTGTTCCTCTCATGGTCAGATGTAAGTGCTGGGCGGGCCATTCTGACTTAGGGTCAGATATAAGCGCTGAAGAAGACCTACATGGTGGCTAGGCCTACAACCAGCATGAAAAAGGGCTGGCTCTGTAGAACTTCCTGTGACGAGAAGAATCATGAGATAGCACCCGTGCTGATGATCCAGCAGTGATGATCCAGATCGAGTGATGATCCAGATCTAGTGATGATGTTCCAGTAATGATCCAGATCGAGTGATGATCCAGATCCATTGATGATGTTCCAGTGATGATCCAGATCCGATGATGAAGATGACTTGAAGATGAAGATGACGAGAACTTGATGATGATCCAGATCCGATGATGAAGATGACTTGAAGATGAAGATGACGAGAACTTGATGATGATCCAGTTGATACAGAGAAGAAGACCAATGCTGACAAATTGTGTCGAGAGAATACCTTCTTAGTTAAGAGGGAGTGTTGATGTATTTGTAACTTCGGAATGTATTCATTCGTATATCTTATGTATTGAAACCCGATGTTTATTCCAGGATGTGTCTGTAATGTATTTGAGTCATGTCATGCCCCGATGTTCCTATCGGGAGATTCAATAATGTAAACAAGTCATGTCAAGTCCTTGTGGGTAACCCTCCTATTGATCAACGGTTAAAGTCCCTGCAGTTGTGGGGCCCTAGGGTTATTAGACAATCCTAAAGAAGTTGACCCTAGGTGAGTTATTGTAAGTCGGGGCAATAGTCTCCACCGTTGTGTTAAGGATAGCCCTCCTTGTTGGTCGGAGGGGCAAGTCCCCACAAGTTGTGGGGCACTAGGGTTATTAGACTGTCCTAGAGATGTCGACTCTAGTAAGTAATTGTTAAGTGAGACCGACATGTTGGAGTGGACATTAAGTGAACGAAAGAATATAAATAGAGAGCGAGCCTCTCTATTTATCACACACACACTCACTCACTGGGGCGCATGAGTGAGAGAAAAGAAGCTGGGACCAAAGAGAGACTACTGCTGTCGGGAGATCATCTTTATGTTTTTGGGTTTTACTTTTGGTGTTGATTCCATCTTTGAGGAAGTTGCGGGGTTTTCTTCTTTATGGTTTCCCCGAGGAAAATTCTTTGTGTCTCTTGTCTCTTGTGTTTATTACTGTGCATGTTATTCTCTCAGTTAAAGATCCTAAGATCATAATGCTAGCTTGAATGATAAAAATCTAACAAATACTAGATCTGGGGTTTGTTGTCCGCCGATTGCACACTAGCAGCATAAATCTTCTGAAAGCTGTCTCCTCACTTGAGAAAGTGGGAGAGGTGTGACCTTGGGGGCAAGCACAGAGCTAGGTACTGTCACCTACTCCTAGCTCCTCTGTTTAGGCTAACGCCTAACGAAGCCAAGGGGGGTAGTCCCTAACAAAGAGTTTTCTATGGCTCAATGTTTAAGCTAAATTTTAAATGTTTTCAGATGCGGATGGGTGTTGTTTAGGAGTTATTGTAATTTTAGATGATTAATGTGATGAATTGAGCACAAGACAAGGCAATCCACGTTGCTATCACTGGAATTAAAAGATAGACAAATATTTGAGCAATTCACGAAAATAAATAAAGCATTTACAGATATGACTTATAATCAAACATTCAATGGACAAATGGCCCAGATTATCAACAATGCTAAAATATGGAACCAGTGCCTATGGAGTAAAATTATCGGAGATGCTTCGTGTTTAGAAAGATGTGAATCCCAAAAGATGCCAGTGAATGTTAGGTTTTGCAAGTGCTCTTGGTAATTTTTAAGAGTTTTTAACTGTGGTCTTGCTTTAGGGTGTCAACAAAAAGGTTTATCAAAGCCGGGAGACTCTTCTAAGTCGCCTCCGTTGAAGACATGTCGGGCTTGCCCAGTATCCTAGGCTGATATTGTTAAGTGACCAGCTAGCTGAGAATCTATGACAGCGGGAGGTTCCGGCGCCTCTACTAGGAAGTACTTTGGAAGAATCCCTACAACGCCGGTGCATTGGTTACGGGGTGTTTAAGTGGTTTTAGGTTACTCTTGCGGGGTTTAAAGATCCAGTGCCGTTTCTGGGTACTCCGATTTAGGATCGGTCAGAGCATACTCTGGCAAGGAGGGAAGGGGGTTAATTAATTAAAGGGGTGTGAGTTGTGAATTTTATTAAGTTAATTAATTAAAACTGTCTGACAGAGAGCGCTCTTGACCTCGTCTTATGACAGTGGTTCAAGAGACTTAGCTAATCTAGATGATACTAATGCAGGGGGTGTGCAAACCTAAGGTGCTCTCCGATAGAGAGTGCTCTTGACTTGTGTTTCTTTAAGTTCAAGAGTCTTACTTATGGATGATTTGAATTAAACAAACACAATAATTAATATGAAAGGTGGTTGATTAAAACTCTCCGACAGAGAGCACTCTTGATCCACCTTATGGTGAGATTCAAGAGATTTTGGTTCTTCTTATGATTTAACAATTTATAACAAGATACCAACAAGCAATGATGAATCTAGCAATTAGTAAGAATGAAACTAAGTCTAATCAAAGAACTAAACTAATTTCTTAAGGAAAACTATACTAAGTAAATCATGAAAATGAACACAAGACATACTTCCCCAAAATAGGGGAAGTAGAAAAGGAAGGAGACTTCCTCCCACTCAGCTCTTTTTATTAATCTTTTACAATGATGATGTGTTCTTTGCTTCTTGGAAGAACGGGGAAAGAAGGGGATGCAAGAAGAGGGATAGCAGTCTTTTTGTTCTTTTTGCACTCTTTGTTCGTTTGTGGCCTTTGGGATCTCCTTCACCTGTCTACAATCTAAGAGCTCTAGACACACACTTGTTATGATATTAGTTGATAAAAAATAACTTGAAATTTAATCTATAAACTAGCTAAAAACATTTACCGAAACTCACCAAGAAGAAGGAAGAAAAGAGGCAAGAAAAAGGCAAGGCAAGAGGGGTGGAAAGAGAGCAAAAGGCAAGTCAAAAGAAGGCTGGAAACTAAGTGAGAAAAATGGCTGCAAATCAGAGAAAGAGGGCTGCAAAATGAGGGCGAAAAAGGCTGAAAGTACAGCCCAAAAGATGGTTGAAGAAAATGATGGAAAATGGTTGCAAAAAGTGGAAACAAAGAGGCAAAAGAGGGCTGTCCAAAAGGGTAAAAATGGGGAAAAGTGGACAGCGAACAAAAGGAAGGAAAGACTGCAAATAAAAGGCCTAAAAGGCTGAAAATACAGCCCAAAAGATGGCCCAAAAAGAGGATGGAAAGGGGCTGCAAAAAGTGGAAAAAGGAGGCAAAAGAGGGCTGTTCAAAAGGGCAAAAAGTGGGAAAAGTGGACAGCGAACTAAGGGAAGGAAAGGCTGCAAAAGAGGGTTGTCCAAAAGGGCAAAAAGTGGGGAAAAGTGGACAGCGAACTAAGGGAAGGAAAGGCTGCAAATAAAAGGCCTAAAAGGCTGAAAATAAAGCACAGGGCAGCCAACCGGGGCAAAGGCTAAGTGAATGAATGTTCACTTTAGCCCAAACGTGCCCTAATCCCAAGAAAATAAAGATTTTTTAATTTGAATGATGAATAAAAGCAAGGAGAGAATGGTCAAATCTGTGGATCTTTTTAAAGCACTTGGATCTCATGAAGCATGTAATTACCGGAAAAACATACTTGACTCCAAGAAGAGAAGATGCAGCTGAGTTCGAAATTCTGCTTGGTTGGATGGAAGGATTTGCAAAATAACACTCATAGACTTGCCATACAAAGATTAGATCATGTATTGTTCACAAATTGAAATAAAGAAGAGCATGAACTACAACTGAATAAAACAATGCTCTTTTTTAAATTCTAGAAGTAAATCAATAAACAGCTAACTTGCAAACCGCAAATACCTATTCTTATGTGCTTACAGAAGCCTTCTAAAGCATAGCATCATAATCTCAAATGAACA
>LPNX010100716.1:746590-765974 GCA_001517045.1 Pseudotsuga menziesii | reverse complement strand
CAGGGCATGACAGGCACATGTTGTTATGGGAGTTGATTGATACTCGATGGACTGGGATGCTTCATCGACCCATTCATGCAGCAGGACTCTTCCTCAACCTCTCATTTGCCTACAAATGCAATTTTGATTTTGATGGTGAGGTTTTGGAGGGGCTTCGCACTTGTATTCAGAGGATGATACCTGATTATGACACTCGCAATGCAGTCAATCGCGAGATAGAGGTGTATCGGGACGGTACTGGAGTATTTGGCTTTGCTGATGCTATTCGTGACAGGACCGAATTCATGCCAGGTAAATTATTAACTTATTAGACCATTTTAACTTTTAAGTTTTCACCTTTATTTGAAAGATGAATTATGATTTATTTATATTTATTTCTTGTTTGAACTTTGGTGACATGTAGCCACTTGGTGGCGAACCTATGGTGTGAGGACACCGAATTTACGGAAATTTGCCATCAGAATCCTTAGCCAAACTTGTACAGCTTCGGGATGTGAGCGAAATTGGAGTGTATTTGAAAAAATACATGCAAAGAGACGGAGAAGGTTAGAAACTTAGAACTTAGAATTTGAATTTTGAACAAAGCAATTGCATTTAAATGTTTAATGCAATTTATGGATCTACGATCCTCTAGACTCTAATTTTTTTTTATTACCCTCTTACAGGTTGGAGTTCACACGTCTTAATGACTTGGTGTATGTTCATTACAACCTTCGCTTGTGGATGGCACAGATACAGAAAGAACCTGATGCAAATGCCATCTCCTTGGACAATATTGATATATTGTCGAAGTGGAGGGTGGAGATTGAGACTCCTATCATGGAGGAGGCACCTGCATGGCTAGAGGAGGCGCAAGAGGAGGGGCAAGTGGAGGAGGAGGAAGAGGAGGAGGAGGAGCAGGAAGTGTTTGGAGGCACCATGGAGGCATTGCCACCACCTTCTGCACCGCTTGATATATCTAGTCCTCCATCCATCACTCAGCGTCGAGTATTAGATGCAGGGTCAGGGCCTTCTACTGCTACTTCTAGTGCTAGGGGCAGGCCTGACAAGAGACCCATGATATTTTCCCGTAAAAGGGGAAGAGGGCATTGATATTAGATAGCTAGATGCTAGTTTTCCTCAGATACATTTATATATGTTATGTCATTTTGTATTGTTTAAACTTTATACACTTTTGAGTCCTTGATTGGACAACTATGATGTTTCAGACTTTCAGTATCAACTTTGATGTATCGTTTTATATTTGGCATGACTGCATGATGGTGATACATTGATATATATCAGTGCTTTCTTCATATTTATGTTCCAATATGTTTTTCTGATGTTATTATTGCTTTATATGTTTAAAATTCTAAAAAAAATGCATGTATTTTCTATTTTTTAATGTTTGCCGACTTTTGCCGATTTTTCCCGATTTTTTCGCCGATGTTACCAAGAAGTTGTAATCAAGACCCTCACCGACTTTTTGCCGAGGCCGAGTTTTGCAACATTGGTCTATGCACTTTTATTATTTTAGGCTTTGCATTCATGTATGTTGAAAAACACTACTTTTCATGAATGTTTAAGATATTTCATTACAATATTTTTCAGAGCCAATTTCATTAGGGTAGCCTTTCATTCGTGTATGTTGAAAAACACTACTTTTCATGAATGGGCTTTTTGCAAGATATTCATTTCATTTCCAGATACATTGTATTGATGGCAGCGCTACTTGTTTCAGGTAAGTAAACACATCCTAGGTAACTCGGAACCGAGACACAAATAAACAGGGAGGTTTGTCCAACAAAGTCTCTAGTAGGGGAAAGGTCCTCCATGCCACAAGTCAAGCAGTAGGTTGGGTTAAAACATAACTGGAAGGTAATGGATGGGTGGAGACAGTGCAAGATGAAATCAACACTAGCAAGCCAAAAAATGGTGAGAATGACTACCTCTATTCTCCCTAAGGAGGGTAAAACCAATGAGTATAGATCAAGAACTTCCAAGTCTACATATTTATATGACTGCCAGATCATGACACTAAATGCTAATACATGTCATACAAATAAGTATAAGAGCAATGATAGCCATAACACAATATATAAGTTGAGTCATAACCATGCAAATAACCCATCTGAACCATCATCTGTCCAATGAGAAAATAATGATACAAATCTGGGCATCATAAACTGCTCTGCAAATGACTAAATGACTACATCAGTCCTGAAATCTGAGTGTCCTGAAACTCAGTCCTGGCATGGGAGAGTACAATAGTCCACTAGTAACATAATGATCCATCAAAATTGCTCATCTCAGTATCTCATATGTAGGAGATCTGGCTGAAAAAATGTACTGAATCTAAAAAATAGAATATGGTAGCCCGGCTACTATATATGTGATAACAAGCTGAATACGTGGTTCCAATGATTGCACTTTGTATAACTCTACATACCACACATTGGATAAAATGGCTCCGTTCAAGCTCTGTACAGTTATGAACTTTCGAAGTGGAAGGAGTTTTCTCTAAGTGACACAAGGGTTCCAATAGTGAGAAATCAACTAGACAAAAATAAGAAAGTTATGCAAACACTCAAGGATAACTTAACAATTGCATGAAATTGTATGAAATAGCAAGCATACTAGCTTAAAAAAAAGAGAGAATTTGAAGTTGGAGACTAGGTATTTGACAAATTCCAACCATACAAACAATTATCTCTTAAGCAACAAGGAAAAAAAAAGCTGGCTCCCAAGTTTTATAGGCCATATCAGGTTGACAAGAAGATCAGTCAAGTAGCTTATGGGTTGGACTTACAAGGTAAAAGTTGTATCCACAATGTTTTTCATGTGTCCTGCCTCAGAAAAATGTTGGGACAACATCATTTAGCACAAACTGTACTTCATATATTGGATGATGAAGGAAGAGTCGTTTTAGAGTTACAAGCTATCATTGCTACCAGGGAGAAGAGACTATGTTCCAGAATCATTGAGGAGTACCTCATTAAATGGAAAAATCTTTCATAAGAGAATGAATTGTGGGAGACAGAGAAGTTTTGTAAGCAATATCCCTCATTGCTTTTTCTTTGAGGACAAAGCATCTCAAAAAGGGGAGGGCAATGTCATATACATAAATAAAGATAAGGGTAAAAAAATAATAAACCATAATATAAAGTTAAATAAAAAATAACAAAATATAATTAAGATAAAAAACACAAAGACACAACCGCTCAATTAAAAGACACAAGGCCTCTTCGAGATGTATTTATATTGAAGCTATTTGAATGTAAGGGCATCATTCATTTCTTTATTATTATCATATATTTATCATTACCTATCCCATTGATTTTGCCTTTTCCTAAGCATCAGCACTTCAGATATCTCTGATATTCTGAGGTATTTAAACAAGCTTCCTACTCTAGGATGGAGCAAGCATATTCCAAAGTTCCATGGACACAATGGTTCAACAACACTACATGTGACATCTTTCATTGAATTTATTTCAGATCTTATTGTTGTTTATGAGGATGTCATGATGGAAATGTTTGTACATATCTTGGAAGATGACACAGATGAATGATTTTAAAGTTGTGGTTGAAAGGAAATATCTTCATTTGCAAGTTTCATCAAACTTTTTTGCAAGTGTCAGAATCCTAGTTATGAAGAACATGTTAAGGGTTACATTCTTAAGGAGCCTCATGTTGCTTTCAATGAAAAGGGAAAGGCAATAGAGGACCCGATGCTGGCATTTCACAATAACCCCTTGGATGTATTATTGGCTGATATTAAAGATAAAGTTGAAGCATGGAAGGTCTTTGCTGCTGTTATGGAAGAAATATGCTGTAGATCAATCCATGAGTGGCATGGAGATTGCTATCAGGAGGATTGCATAGTAGATGACTAGCACATTCTTTCATTCGAGGATTCATCAGGACATAGTATAGCAGACCTGAATGAGGAGTGCTGTGATGAATATTTTGATGCAGCACACCATGATGACGAGTGTGTTGAAGATTCCCTCAAGGAGGATGTACTCCCTCTTGTTACAGGAGCATCTTGTGATGCTGATATACACTTGCTTGAGAAGGACTTTATGGCATCCACCATAATTTCCACAAATGACGAGGATTTGATAAGTCATGTTGATACCCCTTTTCAGATTCTAATAATGAGGATGACTCTTTGGATGTTTTAGAAAGAATAGATATCGTGAGTTGTGGCAAAACCCTTGGCTGATGAAGAAGCTTTAGATTCTTCCATTGCTTTATTTGATGAAGAACATGTCAACATGGATTATGATGGCGTAAGCACTTTTTGTTTGGTTTGAAAATGTAGATGGGATGTTGATTGCTGGTTTAACTATGGAGATCCCATTAATGACTTGAACAATGAGGGCTTGATGACGGAAGACTCAAATTTGGGCCTTATTTTCCATTCAGCCTAAACTCCAACTTCATGATAGCTGAAGAGAACAATACAAAGCTTGTTTCCCTTGGTTTTTAGGCGGCCAGAAGTAAAGGATGTTGAGGTATGTTGTGCATTTTTTACTTTCATTGATTTACATCCATATGATTTCAGCAGGGGGACACATATTTTCTGTCACAAGGAGATGACAGTAGAAGGGAATAAAATGCAAGGTATGCAATATCAGCTGTTGACATTTTCAACTAGTACTCTTACCAAGCAACAAACACATGTAAAATCAACAAAAGAGTACATTTTTCAAGGAACCGCATACTTGGTCCAGTAGCATAGTGATTTTTCATGTGTGGTAGCATGTATCAGCATTTAATACCCCCATTTTTGACTCTTAGAATGTATTGACTTTATATGTAAATATTGTGTATACGCGATGTATGAATCATAGTGGAGCTCAAGGCCAAGGCCCCGCTAGTGAATGCTTGACTTTTAATAAGGCAAGTATTTTATATTTTGTTAGCATGTGCTAGTAAGTCATGGAAAATTGTAAAAACACGTAAATATTTTTGATGCAATTAAAATACCAACACAAGCAACTAAAATGAGGGGGCTGTGTGTATCCACTAGGGAGAGGTGAGGGGGTTGTGGGAGATTGAATCTTTTGTTTCCAAATGTCATCTTGAGAACCCATCTTGACTATCTATGCTGACATTTATTTTTGTTGTAAGATGGTAGTTGAGAAATCAGCTCATGAATTAATGGAGCATAGGCCAAACTCAAAAATTCGTATGGCTGAGTATGGGCATGGTTTACTTGACCAATAAGTCATTTTTCCTCATGGGAATTCTTTTTCCATCATCCCTAGTCCATTGTGGAACAACCACACATCATTTTCTAGCTTGCTATGAATTCCCTGTCGTGAAAATTGTAGAAATCACAACTTGGAAAGAAGCCACGTTTTGAAGTGCCAAAATGCCTGGAAATTCATGTGAGGAGTGAAATCCAGTGGGGAATCCACAGACATAAACCCTGGGGAGAAATTAAGAGTGTCAAAAGCCCGAAAATCCATAGGAAGACTCAGATTTGGAAGCCTGAAAGTGGAATTTCGTGATTGACAGTCACGTGGCCATAATTTGGAAAAATACAAGAGTGGATTGAAGCGGTGTGGGATCAGTGGTTGGAATTGCTTGATAAGCCCAGTGAAGGAAATATTCTCTAGAGGTTTAGCAGCTTGGACCTTTCTATGCCCACCTTGAAGAGCATTGGAGGGAAGGGGCACCTGAGGGACTATGTAGCAGAGAAAGGGACCTTTCTTGTGTTGGGTGTGGTAGGTATTGTGGGTGCTAAGGCTGTCTAAAGCCAAATTGAGATGCCTGTAGCTCTGTGGTTGAGCTCAGTGGCTTAGCTATCTTTGTCCCTGCCTCCTAACTTGCTTGATAAACCCAACCATGTGCTGGCTTAGCATGAGTACTTGTTCTCCCTACCTACATTTGCACATGCATTTAAGTGTTTATGAATTTCACAATTTGGCCATGGGGGTAAATTCTAGCACCCTGTACATCGTTCATGTTCCCTTCGTGGGTCGGATTGATGGGAGGGGACATGACATAGCCATATTTACATATATCAACGATATATTGCGAGTCATTCTCCCTAGCGATACATCCCCCTCAAAAAATTGTGATATATTTGATATTTTAAATATATGGTGATAAATTGAATGTGTAGTGACATTTTGGGAATATGTCGCTATTTTCTGGAAATATCGCCCTGTAGATCGAAAATATTTGGAATTTGGGAAATAAAGCAGCTAGTTGGGTGTTTGGCAGTGTAGCCAGTTCTGTGGAGTAATAATGGGTGATATTAAATGGTAATATAAAATTCTTAAAGTAGAAGTATAGAAAATGAAAGATAAGGAGAATGTCACTTTTACTTTAATTTTTAACATTACCAATTTACCATTAATTGTTTCAGGATGTTTGAGACTGGTTCCAACCTCATCGGACTTCATATGCAAAAAGTAGAATTTTAGATCCCATTTAGAATTCAACAAACTTAATAGATTTTAGGATTTCAGGATTGCAACATTTTCACTGAATGCTATCATGTATGAGGGTATGGGATTGGCATTTAATCAAGCACATCAACCCCTTTATGTACCTTGATGTTGGTGGTGCTGACTATTGAACTCTTTTGTCATGGCCTTAATAAAAATGTATCCTTCACTCAAGAAAAATCACTTATTAAGGATGTGAAGCTTTTTCTACCTTATTTTAATGATTGGATTTGGAAGTTTCATCAAAATTGTAGCGTTGACTAATGTCCTTGGAGGATCAACTTCGAGTTTCGAGGTAGAGGCAAGCGCTAGAACTTAGAGGAGGGGGCCATAGGGTGTTATTGATGAATAGGATCCCAATATAGGAAATGATTTTTATGATATGGAGTTATTGGAGGAGACAACTCACATTGGCTTCCACCTCAACCCCATTACCTTCCACCATAGCCTGAGCAGTTGGAGCTTCCAATTGGACCCCAGGTTCATCCAGAGCACCTTCAAGACCACCTACTGCTTCCAGAGGAAGAGTGATGCTCCCTGCCCGTAAAAGGGGTAGAGGGGAGCGACGATTCCTATTATTTATCATTGTACGATGTAGTATCTTACTATCTAGATGTCTCATGAGTCATGATGATTCATCTCATGAAATACATTTATTCTGATCATTTGATGTGATTTTCTATCATTCTATCAGGGACATATTTTAGTATTTTTAGATATTGTCGATATTTGATCATGATCCACCATTTGCCATCTTATATACTAGTTGTATTTTCATATTTATGTAGCAACTTGTTTATTTGATGTTGTTGTTGCTTTAAATGTTAAAAAAATTGAAAAAATGGTTATTTTTGTACTTTTTGGAGGTTTCATGACATTTGCCGATATTGCCAATAAGTTACATTCTTGACCCTTGGTGATATATTCGCTTACATGATATATGTAACTTTGGTTTCAGCCACCAAATCGAGGGCAGTGAACCCTAAAATGCAATCTGATATATTTTTTCAGATCTGATTTTTCTTTGCCTATGGAGGTTCTATTGATGGTAGTTGAAGAGGTCAGTTTGCTTGCAAATTTATCTTGAAGCATCCAAAAATGCCTCTGTTGCGTGATATGGTTCCAGACTCCTGAGAATCTTTATTGGAGCAAAGATGTTAAGTTGTTGGAAGGTATGAATCAGCCATGTTTTGCAGTGTTTGATGGTTGCTGGTTGCCTAACAGTGGACTGTCCTAATTCATCTTCAGGAGGAGATTTTATTGTTAACTTCATCCAGAATGGATGGAATCAGTGAATAGAAATGCAAAACAGTGCTGGTATGATTTTGGTGCTGCATTTTATGATTAGAAGTCAGCTTTGCTTTACAGCAGCATGATGTCAGAGGTTCCAGCATACATTTGGAGGCAGCCAAATGTGTCCTTGTTTCGGTTCATTACCAAAAACAAGGGAAGATCTCATTCAGTTAATGGGATGATTACGTGGCTTCTTTAGTTATTTGATTTTACCTAGAATTATTTTTCTCTTGTAAAGTAGGGTAGGAGGAATAAGACCGACATTCATGAGCATTATATTAGAAGTCATATTTGCTATGTTATTACTCTTTGACATTTTGGCTTGTGCCTTACTTGTAGAGCATCTTGAGAATGAGTAGTTAAATGTGAACAGTCTCAAGCATTTTTGTAATAAATTTGAATTGGTGGCTGTGATGGGTGATGGGGATGTGAAGTTTTTAATCTATCCTGTCACAGATTGGCAATACTTTTCATTTACTTTGCAAGGAGATCATGCGTAGATACATTCCTTAGAGATTTTTGGAGTTCTTGTAATGTCCCCCTCTAATTAAGCACCCAAAACACCCGCTAACCTACCTAATTCCCATAGGTTCGAGTGGGTACTGCATAAAAAGGGAATTGACTGAAGGCCTTGGTACTTAGAGCAGAACAGGACATTCATTTAGTGTTAAAGTCATCAGTCGGATAAAAGAAGCCTTATTCCTTTAGGCTTAAAAGTCAACATCAAATTAGAATTGCATGCATGCAAATGCGAAGCATAAACCCTAAAAGTGACATGCAAACCCTAAAACCGCATAAGGTTTTATTTAAGAGGGTTATTAGACTAAAAAGGGTATCTGTTATTATTGTTGATTGATTTGGAGTTTTTGAGCAGCATCACAGCGTGCAGCCGTGACAGTTGGGGTTGAAGACGGTGTCTTCAGCTAACGAGGGTTCGGCAGTGAGATATCTGCCCTAGTCTCTTTTTTGGGATAGATCATCCAGGTTTATCCACAACATTCATCATATACATTGGTATCTAGGGATCCAACACACTCAGAAGGATTATTGGCAGATCCACATTTTGCAGCTGGAAATAGCTGGGAAACCACAGAAGGATTCACTGGGACCATAAAACCCAGTTTTTCCTCTGCATGTCAGCTTCCTCTTTCTTAGCAGGCCTATCCTATGGTGTAGAGTGACTATCAGCCATCAATTTGCTCACCTAGAGGAGTTATCGACAAAACAGAGAGGTTGGGCGACGTGAGTAGCCGAACAACAAACCAATTCGCTAGGGCACTTAGAGGCAACCAAACCTCTGCATGTGATAGTCCATCTCTCTGGTAGCAGAAGACCGACAAGTCCACAAAGTTTCAGCAGCATCTGACCATTCCTCCTCCAAAAACGTCACCTTCAGTCCGAGGGCTGCACACGTGTGCAGCTGGGTGACAACAATAGGAGGGTAGCACTGATACTTTACCCATTCGGCACTTTATGCATGCAGCCTATCTCAGGAGTATTATCAACCAAGTTATCAATGGTAAGTGTTAAATTCCTTTCTGTAAACCCTAACCCTAATTCAGCTATATTTTAGGGTATGTTTACATGGCAAGTTTGCATGCACAGTTATTTCGTAATTTTGCACAAGATTGAGTGCAGTAGTTAGCATTATACACAATATCAGTAGAATATCAGTATTTGGGATATTACAGTGGTATCCGAGCATGTTCCTTGCCAGCTGTGGGCTTGAACATGAGAAGTAAATGAATATAGAAGAAGACACTTTTGTAACCTATACGAGAAGGAAGAGTAGGTACACGAAGGAATTTGAGGATATCCAGCTAGAAGATACCAACTTAGACATGGACCCAACAGGTATACACTTTGACAGGGGAAAAGGAACAGGAGAATATGAGGACAGGATGGAGTTTCACAGCTTAGTAAACGCATTGCAGGACCTAGCCAAAAGGCAAAAGGACGTACTGCATGCAATAAACACATTGTCGGCGAAACCAGAACCAGGTAACAGCAGTATACCTCTCTCATCGGTAGATAGAGGGTCTACAAGCGGTAGTGGGAAGCATGCATACACCAATATGCAAAACACCCCACACATATATAACAGACCTTCCAGTAGGCCTACTATGCCTCACTTCCTGGCAGATGCCGTAGCAGGACCAATCATGCCAGTAGAGCCCAGTGAACCATTTGGAGCCTATTTACAGGAATTAAGGGCCTCAAAGGGGAAGTAATGCAACATGTTCGGGAATGCAACATCTGCCAGCAAAACAAGATCGAACACACTCATTCGACAATGTTACTTCAGCCACTACCGATTTTGGAGCAAAAATGGGAAAACATCTCAATGGACTTCATTACAGGGTTACCCAAAGTACAGGGACGAGATTGCTTATATGTAGTGGTAGATCGGTTGACCAAATTTGCTCACTTCTTTGCTATCTCTTCCGATTATTCAACAACACAGGTAGTCGAGTTATTCTTCGGAGAGGTATTCAGACTACATGGGCTACCCAAAACCATTGTCAGTGATCGGGACAACAAATTCACCAGTGCCTTTTGGCAGGAGCTATTTAGGTTGGTAGGGACAGAACTCACTACAAGTACGAATTATCATCCGCAAAGCGACGAATAGACAAAGATTGTCAACAAGTGGGTTGAAGGGTATCTGCGCAATTATGTAGCAGGCCAACAAAGAACATGGATTAAATGGCTACACTTAGGGGAGTACTGCTACAATACTACCTACCATATGTCTATTCGGATGACACCTTTTAAAGCATTGTATGGCTATGAGGCACTGAACTTTGCAAATTTAGCTTTTGGAGACAGTAGAGCACCCAAGGCAAAATATTGGGTATAGGACCATCATGATATCCTTAAGATCCCGAGGGAAAACTTACAGGCAGCTCAGAATCAATAGAAACTATATGCAGACTAACACAGGATTGAGAGGAGCTTCGAGGTAGGAGATCTGGTATATTTTCGACTACAACCATACAAACAATCTTCCCTCAAGAAAAAAGGAGCGGAAAAACTAAAATCTCGCTTTTATGGTCCTTACAAGGTAGTTTGGAAGGTTGGAGAGGTGGCTTACGGCCTAAAACTCTCAGAGGAGAGCAAGATTCACAATGTGTTTCATGTGTCCAATCTCAAGAAAACATTAGGACAACAGCACATTGCTCCATCCATCGAGTCGCCTCCCTTAGATGATGAAGGGCTACTGGTACTGATTCCAGAGAGAATCCTACAAGTAAAAGAAAGGAAGCTCCGAAACAAGGTGTTTCGTGAGTATTTGGTAAAGTGGAAAGAATTACCTATGGAGGATGCCACATGGGAAGGAGAGCAGGTATTGCAGCATCTTAGTTTGCAGTTGCTTGAGGACAAGCTCTTTCAAGCGGGGAGGACTGTAATGGCCCCCTCTAATTAAGCACCCAAAATACCTGCTAACCTACTTAATTCCCATAGGTTCGAGCGGGTACTACATAAAAAGGGAATTGACTGAAGGCCTTAGTACTTAGCGCAGAACATGACATTCATTCAGTGTTAAAGTCATTAGTCGGATAAAAGAAGCCTTATTCCTTTAGGCTTAAAAGTCAACATCAAATTAGAATTGCATGCATGCAAATGCGAAGCATAAACCCTAAAAGTGACATGCAAACACTAAAACCGCATAAGGTTCTATTTAAGAGGGTTATTAGACTAAAAAGGGTATCTATTATTATTGTTGATTGATTTGGAGTTTTTGAGCAGCATCACAACGTGCAGCCGCGATAGTTGGGGTTGAAGACGGTGTCTTCAGCTAACGAGGGTTCGGCAGTGATATATCTGTTCTAGTCTCTTTTTTGGGATAGATCATCCAGGTTTATCCACAACATACATCATATACATCAGTATCCAGGGATCCAACACACTCAGAAGGATTATTGGTAGATCCACGTTTTGCAGCTGGAAATAGTTGGGAAACCACAGAAGGATTCGCTGGGACCATAAAACCTAGTCTTTCCTCCCCATGTCAGCTTCCTCTTTCTTACCAGGCCTATCCTACAGCGTAGAGTGACTATCAACGATTAGTTTGCTCACTTGGAGCAGTTATCAACAAAACAGAGAGGTTGGGGGGCGTGAGTAGCCGAACAACAAACCAATTCGCTAGGGCACTTAGAGGCAACAAAACCTCTGCATGTGACAGTCCATCTCTCTGGCAGCAGAAGACCGACAAGTCCACAAAGTTTCAGCAACATCTGACCATTCCTCCTCCAAAAACGTCACCTTCAGTTTGAGGGGTGCACACGTGTGCAACTAGGCATCAACAGCAGGAGGGTAGCATTGATACTTCACCCATTCGGCACTTTATGCATGCAGCCTATCTCAGGAGTATTATTAGCCGAGTTATTAGTGGTAAGTGTTAAATTCCTTTCTGCAAACCCTAACCCTAATTCATCTATATTTTAGGGTATTTTTGCATGGCAAGTTTGCATGCACAGTTATTCCATATTTTTGCACAAGATTGAGTGCACGAGTTAGCATTATACACAGTATCAGTAGAATATCAGTATTTGGGATATTACAATTCTCTTGCACCATGTAGGGGAATGTAGTCTCCATATGGAGGCACTTTTGATGCCTGAAAATGAGTGGTTCATTTTCTATGCCTCGGAGTAGTCACTGGTCAATTTTTTTTAGGATGACTCCTGAGATCAGTAGGTAGTACGTAGAGGTGTGAATCCTTTGGATATTAGTGACAGTTGTAGGTTATTAGCAGAATCTTAGAGGACACTTTTGTGTGATCTTATCCTGGGTATGCTTGCATTCACTTCTCATGGCTAGATCAGGACCATGAAGGCTAGCACTTGGGGTTCTTAGCAGTTAGCACAGTATCAAGATTTGGCCATATTAGGAGTTCCTGTATGGAAATTTGTTTGGAATTCGAAATTCTTCAAATATTTGACATAGAATGGCTATGGTCACTAAATGTTACTATTAAAATTTACTTGTTAAGATAAATGTGGAATTTCAACTAGAATAACTTTCAGTGTGTAATATCTTTTTCATAAATAAATATAAACTCAAATCACATAAAAAGTTTGGACACACAAACACTCAGGGATTATTTTAAACAAATTTGACTATTGTTCCACGTAATCTTTTAAATAAATGCTGAAGTAACACACATCACTTAATCATACTTACCTATTAAACTCTATTTTCACATTGTTATATAATATGTTATGTTTCAAATTTGACATATGTTGCATGTTATTTACAAGGAAGAATTAATATTATTTAAAAATTTTGAATGCCCATGTATATTTCTAAATTTAAAAAATGCATTTTTGTACTTTTGAGATGTCTACTTCCGTATTTTAGTCATACTAGAATTTTTCTTTACTTTTTTTTTTTCATATCGAATCGTATTCGTATTCGTACTTGAACTCGAATATTTCTACTATGGTTCTTAGTGGATTGTGTGTATTGTGTACTTCAGAGGGCATCATTTCGAGGAGTTATGACACTTGGCATCCTTCTAGGGCTTGTGTTTTAAAAGATGAGTCAAAGAATGTCTTGTACAATGAATGAACCCCAATGTGAAGGCTAAGTGTGAAGAGATGAGGAGCGCTAGCATGGATGAGGCTGAAAAATGACGTGAGATCCCATTTATGTGACAAATTAGAGCACTTCTACTTAATTTAGAGTCACTTCTAGGTATTTGGAGGCATATTTTACTTTTGAGAAGGTCTATTTTTTGAGAAGAGTTTGTTGCACGAGAAGATGCTATGTGGCATTGTTGACATGGTCAAACCCCTAAATGAGCATAGATGAACATAAAAGAGGAGCACCTATCATGAGACAGTGGCATGTGTCCTTGGGGTCACTTTCAAACCCCAAAACATGTCAAATTCCCCTTTAGAAGGGGAGCACTTAATGTATGAAAGGCTAAAGCATCTAGATGCCTCTTAATAATATTTTAATAGGAATAGGTTAAAAGGAGAAGCTATAAAAGGAGAGATCTCATTTCATTTGCAAAGGGTGGATTCATGAGGGGAAAAGACGCCTCCCACTAGAAAGAGATAGAATTGCTCTTCATTCTTTTGCAGGTTGATTGTGGAAACATTAATGACAGTTTGAAACTCCAATTCTTCTTCTTTCTTGAGATCATGCTCATATGCTAAGGTTGCCATCTTGCATTTGCTGCTGTACCATCTTGGCTGGGCTGTTTTCACTATATTTTGTGGGCTGTTCTTGGTTAAAGAAGAGGTTAGGTCACAGGTGTGGCCTTTATGGTAGTTTTGAACCTCTTATGAAATCAGATTTGAGATATGAGGTATTGCTGGTTGTTTATTCAATAGAGAAGGCTGTCCAGAATCCAGATAGCTCTGTTTCATCTATGGTGTCATCTATGGCTATAAATGTGACTTGGATACGAGTTTGTATCATTTTCGAACATCTTACTTGGCTGTAGCACATAAATCTGGTTGATATCTGTTTGTTAGGTATACTGTTAGTAGCTTTACTATGCATTATCTTTTCACTCTTACGGTTCTTTATTGTCCCAACTCCATAGCCCATTTGATAAGGCACTTCTCTTGATTCATTTCCACCCTAAATTCTTCCAAAAACCCTAAAAAACACATCATTTCACTCATTCAATATTTGTACCAGCACTTAAGGACAGGTTAGTGATCTTAATTAGGGATTCCCCCAGTGAGCTGGAAAAGAACCAGCCTAAAGTGAGAGGGACAGTGATCGCAGTGTGACAAGGTCAGCATCCCAAAGTTGCACTAGAGTTGCACTTTGTTGTTTGGGCTTGAATATAATCAAAGTGCAGGTTGGGAGTCAACATATTTAACATTACTGTTTTTACTTCAATGTCATTGATTTATAACATTTTATTGTTATATGTAGAAATGTTCTGGATGCTGATGATAACTTCCATACTTCTAAGAGTGCCTAAGCAATACAGATGCATGCATTTAAATGTTTCTTTGCTTCCCTAGAAATTTAGCCTGTAAATCTCAGTGTATAGTGGCAATATCTTTGCTTTTGACCATAAACACTGTGAATGAATTGAACAGAATGTCTATCAGATTAAACAAAATTTGGGTAGTGGCCTTGTTGTTGCTGAATTCAGAGGCTAGGTCGGAAGTGGTTGACATTGCAAATGCTTCTGTTACTATAAACTTTATAATGACAATATATTTTTTTGCATTCTCTGGTATTAGAGACTATGTAAATAAGCATTTCTTTGGATGTGCTGATATCATCGAATGGCTTCCTTTATCCAGGTGATGGAGTTAGATCTTCTTTCGCTTGAATCTGTTGGGAAGTTTGCATCAGCTTGGAATGCTCGACAAGGTCCTCTACATGTTCTGATTAATAATGCAGGCATTTTCTCTATTGGAGGTAAGTCATCTATGGAATCTTGTAAGAGATAAGATTTCCCATGCTTTTACCTGAGTGCATTGTTCCAAATCTTTATAAAAGTATCTTGAAACTGTAATTGGTTTCGCTTTATGTTATTGGGAGTTTGACCCTGCCCCATTGTTCCATATGAGAAATGTTTCTGGTACAGAAACCAGTATGAAATACCTTGGAAGCTCTTTGAAAATGTTTCCTGGACTTTCCTGTAAGAAAGCTTTGGGAAACATTTCCTTGTTTGTTTTTTGACAGTTTCAACTTTCTTGTACAGAAGGAGCATTTTTGCCCCCTCAATATAATTTGTTTATGTTTTTTGTAAGTGGACTGGCACCCATCCACAAGTACAAACAGATAAGACATGGGAAAAGAACAGGAAAGCATATATTCCAACACGGCCTTTATGAAGTAGGTTTTTTCTATTATCCACAAATATTTAATAATTATATTTAAATATAAATGAAATAATATATTCCATTTTCTCATTTTCCTGAATTTTTAAAATTGCATTTCCACTGGTTGTACCCCTTTTGAAAATTATACCTGTTTCTCTTTGTAGGAATTTTGTGCCGTTGCTCAAGGTTAATGCAAAACAGAAATTTCACCTCTATGACCAGAGGTTTCATGGATCTTAACCCTATAAAGCTTCAACTTTCATCCTTAGGGCTGTTATGAAATATAGAATAAAACAGCAGCAGAAAGTGAACAGTATTTCAATTCTTAATAATTCAATCTTGTTAGATACCTTAGATCTGAATATGCAATTACACACAAGATATAAGAAAATTAGAAATGCTCAATGCTTTATTTATCAATTACCTTTAAGGTAGGGCAACACCTTTCAATCTAAGTCACCTGCCACGAGGACACGAGACACGGAAATAAGAGGGTCTGACACAGACATGGTGACCCCTGGAATCAGGACATATTAATATAGACATAGATCCAATTTTCTTTAGAACCTAGAACATTTACAAATATTCAATAGAAATTATAATCAACACACATTACACATTCACAAATCACAATGAGACACGTAGTCACATGGTTCGGATTCAAATTCGAGTTCGGCAAGGATAAAATTCGATTCGAATTTGACTTTTCCAATGAGATTCATCTTTAAATTCGTCTATATACATACTTCAAAATATAAACTAAATTTTATAAAAAAATTCTTCTATATACCTACTTCAAAATATAAATTAGATTTTATAATATGTTTACCTACGATATATAATAACCCTTTACCTTTATTTATATATATTATATATATACGACTTAAATATAATATGTAATGTCATAATGTATGCCTAAAGTATTAATATATAATAAGCATCCACTATACCCTATATGCTTTATAAACGATATGTAAGATATTCTATATTGTCTCAACAATAAGCACTAGTTCCTATGATAAATCTAACCTACCATCGCGTGAAGGGAAATCTCTGAGATAAACCTAACCAACTATCTAACCTACCATCGCGCAAAGGGAAATCTCTGAAATAAAACCTAACAAACTATCGCGAAGTGAAATGACTGAAGGCTTCAAATGAAAATGAATATGAATACAAGTGTTATGCTACATGGCCACCGTCACAATTTGGATGGAAATGGCCGGCCACGCAGACATTGTCTAACAGTAACACACTTGAATGTCTATTGTCCTAAGATTTCTCCCATACTCCGCATTCGAATACTTAGTTTATTGAGCCGACCGCCAGATTAAATTCAATAGAAAACAAGTCAGTGAGATGAAGACCGGATACATGGAGGAATGTACACACAAACTAGCGGCACGAAGGAATGTACACGCAATAGAAGAATGTAGTCAAATTTGTTGAGTTGAATGACCTTAAAATAACCTTCACCTGCAAGAAAAACTACTCTCAAGTTCGGGACACAATGTCAACACGTGTTCGACATGTGTTTTTTCGTGTCTCGACTCGAGGACACGAAAAAACATGTGTCGAGCACATGTTGATGTCGTATTCGTGTCCGACACGACCCCCCGAGACACAATGGGGATTTTGGACGTGTCCGGTGACTTAGCTTACAATTGATCCTTTTTATGGAAGGATTCCACTCCCGTTCACTTGCCTCTTAAGGTTGGGCGACCTCTCAATGTGCTAAGCTCCAAATGAAAATAAATATGAATACAAGTGTTATGTTACATGGCCACCGTCACAATTTGGAGAGAAATGACCAACCACGCAGACACTGTCTAGCAGTAACACACTTGAATGTCTATTGTCCTAAGATTTAGCGCATACTTCGCATTCGAATACTTAGTTTGTTGAGCCGACAGTCAGATTAAATTCAACAGAAAACAAGTTAGTGAGATGAAGACCAGATACGTGGAGGAATGTACACACAAACCAGAGGCACGAAGGAATGTACATGCAATAGAAGAATGCAGTCGAATTTGTTGAGTCAAATGACCTTCAAATAACCTTCACCCGCAAGAAAAACTACTCTCAAGTTCGAGACACAATGTCAACACGTGTTTATTCGTGTCCCAACTCGAGGACACGAAAAAACATGTGTCGGACATATGTTGACGTCGTATTCGTGTCCGACACGACCCCACGAGACACGAGGGGGGTTTTGGACGTGTTTGGTGACTTAGCTTACAGTTGATCCTTTTATGGAAGGATTCCACTCTTGTTCACTTGCCTCTTATGGTTGGGCGGTCTCTCAATGTGCTAAGCTCCAAATACAATATTCTTCCACACATTATTCATAAGTAGGATTCTGTCTTTATTTATATCTAACAAGATAAGCTTAATTACAACAACCTCTTGATTACTTGACGGACTTTCTTTAATGAGTCCACATTATGTTTATTCCATACTAACTACCATAGTGGGTCTTGTTCAATAATAACAAACATAGTGGATATAGTCCACTTAATGGCCTCTATTGTTATTACTCTAATGAGCACTTTGGCCTCCCATTACAACCCTAGGGAGGATCCTAGCACTCCATCTCTCTTAGAAAGGTGTTGCCCACAACAGTTGTAGTGAGGAGGCACGACCAAGGTCCCAAGGATGAGTGTTGACCTCAACGCTGAAGTAGGCCATGGAAGTTTAGACAAGGCAATGTTTGACAAGAAGGATATTAAAGCAAAGAGGATTATACTTGATGCCGTGAAGGATCATGTAATCCCACATGTGGCAGGCAAAGACCATGCTTTTCATATGTGAAGTGCTTTAACTAACTTGTACCAAAGTTATAATGAAAATAAGAAAATGGTACTTAGAGAGAAGCTGAAAGGTATCTAGATGGTCAAATTTGAAAACATGGCTTCTTATCTTACTAGGATCGCCCAGGTCAGAGATGAACTTGGAGCAATTGGGGAGGTTGTACAGGGAAGTGAGTTTACCTTGAATGGTGTGGCAAAGCCATGGGCTATATTTGTGGAGTCCATTGTAGCTTGAGAGCATATGCCTTCTTGGGATCATCTTTGGGACGACTTCATTCAAGAGGAGACCTGGAGAGGGTATGTACAGGCTAGTTCATCTCATAGTAAGGAAGATGAAGAAATGTGGTGTTGGTGGCTAAAGGAAAGAAGAAGTCCAAGAAGGGTCCCAAGGGTGGGACTAAGCAGTAGGGTAGTGAGCAGAAGAAAGATATGAGCAAAGTCAAGTGCTTTGCTTGCCAAAAGTTTGGACACTATGTTGGACAGTATCCGAACAAGAAGAAGAAGCAACAGATGACAACTTCAGGAGAGATTGATGAGTATATAACACAGTTTGAGAGAGAGTTTTCACTCTATGCTAGTTAATGACTTTGCTTGCCAGAAGTTTGGACACTATGTTGGACATTGTCCGAACAAGAAGAAGAAGCAACAAACGACAACTTCAATAGAGATTGATGAGTATACCACACAATTTGAGAGAGTTTTCACTCTATGCTAGCCATACAGACAGAGCATCTATGATCGACATTGATGTGGAGGATTAGAGAGAGTATTCCTTGCTTGTTGGTCATTCATTGAGTGCATTTGCCACTCCCTCCACTTGGTACATTGACAATGGCTTCGAGCCATAGGACAGGTGCACGACATATGTTTCTTGAGTTTCACAGAGATTGGCTTGAACTTGGAGGTGGTGTTGGGTGATGACACTATTGTCAAAGTAGTTGGACGAGGGACTGTCAGCTTTCAGAGGGAGTCCATGGATCCCATGACATTGAGGGATGTCTTGTACGTCCCTGGGTTGAAGATGAACCTTG
>LPNX010100716.1:714128-726629 GCA_001517045.1 Pseudotsuga menziesii | reverse complement strand
AAGTCTGGGAAGCCGAGCCTTTTATAAAAAATTAAATGCTAGGACATTTTTTACAATTTCCCCAAGGGGGTATGAACATGTGTTACAAAAAATAAAACGGTCACGGAGGCCTAAAAAGACTTCTGAACTCTGAATATGAACAAGTATCTTGTTCATCACTGGCGGCTTACTGAAAGTCCAACTAGGTGCAGCCTAGTCGGTAACAAACCCCAGATTCCATGATAGAACCAAGCACATCAATACAAAGTACCATTTGATTCGACATCATGTAGAGGCCAAGACAGTTCTTTTACGACATTGTTCCACAAATGAGCAAATTGCTGACATCTTCGCCAAAGCACTTGGATGATAAAAGTTTGAAAGATTTAGAACCATGCTCGGACTCACAAAGACCCCTTTGGATTAAGAGGGGGAATGTTGGAAACCTAATCCTTGTGATTATGATTCCACATTATGTGTAAATATTGTAAATAAATTGTGAATATGAATAGTCACTTAGGGAGATGAAAAGGTTGATTGGAAGATGAAGAGCAACCACCATTTTCAATGTATAAATAAAGGCATTTGCCAAGGAATAAAATGAATCAGGAGTTATTCAATCCTACAGTGAGAAACACTTTCCTTGGTAAGAGGGAGTGTTAAAAATTGTACCAAAGCAAATGTCATTTCCACCTTGGATGCCTAGGAGTGGAAAAGTGTCCAATGTGGTCCCTAGTCACTTTATAAAAGCGAGATGTACTTTGTGGTTTTAGTTAAAAAATGACTTTATGACTTTTTAATTAAAAGTGACCTCATTTATTTTAATTAAAAAGGTGACTTTATGAGAAATAAAGTGGAGTTAATGTTTAAATGTCTCATTACGTATTTAAATGGATGGGTACATTAAAATTCATTTGATGAGTTAATAATGGACATTTATTATCAGCCATAGATCTTATTGGTTCAAGATCTAATCTTGACCATTGGATCTCAAGTGGTGGCTACCATGAACAAAAAGGGGAAATTAGGGGAGAATAGGTATCATTGTTTTCCATGAGTTTTGGATAAGAGAAGCAAGAGAGAAGTCGAGAAGATTGAGAAAGAAGAAGAAAAAGGCTTGCATGAATTCCAAGGCTGAGTTGCAGGCATGAATTCCAAGATTGAGGGCACATTTTTCTAGACCAATCATACTGTAGTAAGGCATAGAAATCGAGGTAATTTCTGGGCACACAGTTTGAGGTAAATCTTTGCATTTAATGAGCACTTTGTACAGGCACAGTTCCCAAGGAAGAAAGCTCCTGTAACAGGAACATTTCCAAGGGAGCCGTATAGCATTAAATGCTGTTTGTATAGGCAAATGTTTTGACAAGTTTGTTGTAACAGGGCATGAATCCTGAGGCAGAAGTATAATGTTGGCACAAATTTCAAGGCGTATCAGTCTTTAATTATTGCAGTTCTTATAGCCTGTGTAAGGCATGTTAGAAAGTGGCAACAAGGAAGGTCTTCTATCATTGCATGCTAGAAGACATTAAACAGGTAGCCAAATGTATTAATGTGATTTTCATAAGCTTAGACTTAGGAAAATACATTAATTAATCTAATTTGATTTTGACTTAATGGAGTCACTTTTATAAAGTGAAAAGTGAAATAATTTAAGTGATGGCTAATCTAATCTTGGCCATTGATCTCACTGGAGGATCACATCCATTGATCCATAGTGAGGGTTAGGGTTTTCGCTTGGCCATTGAGTTAAAAGAAGATTTGGTGGAGAGGACATATACACACACAAAGACAGAGAGAAGTTAGACAGAGAAGTTTGCAGAGTAGACAGAGGAGCTTGATCTGGAGGATTCGCAGGAAGATCAAGGGCCGTACACATTCACACAGTAAGAGGCCGTACTGATTCGACAGAGGCCATACAACAAAAGAGGCCTTTCAACAGCCGTACGGATCCGTACAACTGACGTAGAGGGCTGTATTGCTGACGTAGGAGGCTGTACAACTGCACAGGTTGCCGTACCGTTTCAATTGGGTTTGCTTAGTGAATTTTGCAGAGGCTCTATTTTGCCAGGTAGGGTGCATTCATCTGCTGGATTGTAATTGCTCTATTATCTATATCTTCATAATAAAATTTCATATTTGACTGCTGCACCGGTTTTCCCATCATGGGTTTTATCCGGGTGTTTCCATACCCAAAATAGTGTCTATATTTATGTGATTGTTGTTGATGATTCTCAGTATTTACTTTCCGTTGCATTACTAGTAAAAGAAACTTATGTGTGGTTATTAGTAAAAATTAAAATATACTGTTTAGCCCTAGTTTGAGTTTTAAAGAAAATTTTCATGGTATCAGAGCTTTGTTGAGCTAAATCTAAGAAACTGCAGCAGTATTGATAGATTGAGGACAGATCGATTGAAGACACAAACCTAGAGTTCAGATCTAGGGCTTGACAGGTACACTTCACTATGGCCGTACAGTTGAGAGTTGAGGACAGACTCCAAGGGGCTCAAAACTTTCCTACTTGGAAAGAAAGGATCACAAGAATCGTGGATGTCAGTGATGCAGAGGAGCACATTGACTCCACGAAGGTTGCGTCCATTGGCAGAGTTGTTAAGATGGAAGAAGTTAGAATCCAGAGTTATGTTGATCATCTTGGATGGAGTGAAGGACCACATTGTCCCTCACCTTTTCGGGAAGAAGACCGCATTGGAAATGTGGAAGGCTTTGGAAGGACTTTACCAGAGTAAGAACGAAAACCGAAAGATGGTGCTGCAAGAGAGGATGCCCAGTACTAGGATGGCCAAGGGTGAAGGAGTGGTGGATTATCTCACAAGGCTCACACATATCAGAGACGAGCTTGGAGCAACTGGCTCTAAGATTGAGGATGAGGAGCTAGTTCAGATAGCTCTCAATGACTTTTCTAATCCATGGGACACCTTTGTGAAAGGTTGAGTGGCTAGGGAGAAGCTCCCTTCTGGTAGAGATTGTGGGATGATTTTGTGCAGGAGGAGACCTGCATGGGTCAAGGTTCAGGTTCATCTAGCAGTGCCCCACAGATTATGGATGAAGAGGCTCTAGCCCTAGTAGGGAAGAGCAAGGGTAAGGCAAAGAAAAAAAAGGGTGGTAAGGAGAACCTTGACATGTGCAAAGTCAAGTGTTTTATCTGCCACAAGCAAGGACACTTTGCCTCCCAGTGCCCAGACAGGAAGAAGAAGAACAATACCCAGATTGCAGGATTAGTAGAGGTGGAGGAGTTTAGCAAAAACTTTGACAAAGACTTTTGTTTGATAGCTTGGATGGCAATCACCATAGGCAACGACATTTGGTATGTAGACAATGGAGCATCTTGTCATATGACGGGACAAAATAGGTTCTTCAAGAGCTTGCAGGAGGGTGGATTAAATCTCTACATTGAACTGGGTGATGATGCGCAATACCAAGCGCATGGAGTTGGTACTGTTTCGTTTTAGAGGGAGTCTGGCAAACCCCTCAGTTTTGCTGACGTATTGTATGTTCCGGGGTTGACCAAAAACCTCATATCTGTTTCCACCCTAAAGGACAAGGGATTTCAGGTGAAGTTTCGAGACCATAGAGTGTATATTAGGCCCAAGGGGTCAAATAGGAGCTTGGATCGGGTGATTGGGATTCGAAGCGGGAAGGTGTACAGACTACACTTTAAGTCTGCAAAGGCTCTAGTCAGTAGCAACAACAGTCACGGGGAGTTGTGGCATAGGAGGATGGCACACTTACACCATGGAGCATTGAGGCACTTGAGATAGGCAGTCATTGGAGTTCCTTAGGTACATGAGGAGAAACATAACCACTGCAAGGGTTGTGCGATGTGGAAGAACATTAGGAAACCTTTCCCACAGAGTCAGCACAAGTCAAAGGGGACCTTGGACTTAGTGCATTCAGATGTTTGCGGACCCATGAGTGTCCAATCCTTCAGTGGCTACAGTTATTGCGTCACTTTCATTGATGACTATTCTAGGAAGATCTGGATCTATTTCCTGAAGGCCAAGTCAGAGGTCTTCAAGCGGTTTCGGGAGTTCAAGTCTCTCGTAGAGAACCAAATAGGAGGGAAGATTCAAGTATTGAGGACGGACAACGGGGGTAAGTATACCTCCAATGAGTTCTTGGAGTATTGTTCATCGAAGGGGATCAAGGAGCACACCATGCCTCATACTCCGCAGCAGAATGGAGTGGCAGAGAGAAAGAACCGAGCATTGGTAGGAGCATCCAAGGCCTTGCTATTTGATCAAGGATCGCCACTATTCCTATGGGACGAGGCATACATGACCGCAGTATACATTCAAAACAGGTGTCCCCACATAGCTTTGGGGAGGAAGACACCTGAGGAGGTCTTCATAGGCGCTAGACAAGATGTGAGCCACTTGCGCATATTTGGGAGTGTCTGCTATTGTCACATTCATGCTGACACTAAGAAGAAGTTGGACCCTTCTAGAGAGAAGGGGTTATTTGTTGGTTACAACGAGACTTCAAAGGCATACAAAGTATATATTCCTGCTCGCAAGAGGATTATTATGAGTAGTGGTGTTCAGTTTGATGAGGACAAAGCCTTGCAGAGATCTATGGACTTACCAGCACAGGACTCCGGGGTCAAGTTGGAGGAGCCACAGGTACAGGTATAGGTACAGACACATAGCACAGGTTCTGATAGTTAGAGGGAGTCAGGTGGACAGGATCCTTCAATCATTGATTTGGAGGATGAGTCGCAGCAAGAGATGGATATCCAACAGCCACAATAGGTAGACACTAGGCCACAACCTAAGTGGTTTAGGTCCACAGTTCAGGATTCCAAGCAGGTGAATCTTCCACAGAGCTCCATGAGACAGAGCAAACCACTAGAGAGACTTAACTATATGACATTGATGACAAAGTTGATTAAATCCGAACCTTCCAGCTTCGAGGAGTTCGCACAACATGATGTGTGGCAGGAAGCCATGGTTGAGGAGTATGACTCAATCATGAAGAATTAGGTATGGGAGGTTGTGCCAAGGCCTGAAGGTAAAAAGGTGGTGGGATCCAGATGGATCTACAAGGTGAAGCATGCAGTTGACATAAGCGTGGAGAAGTACAAGGTGTGCTTCGTGGCTAAGGGGTTTTCACAGAAGGAAGGTATTGACTATGAGGAGACCTTCGCCCCTATCGCTAGATATTCTTCTATTCAGACCATTATCTCATTAGCAACAGAGATGGGTTGGCGTGTTCATCAGATGGATGTTAAGATTTCCTTCCTCAACGAAGTGATACACGAGGAGGTATTCATTGAGCAACCCGAGGGGTTTGATGTGAAGAACAGGGAGACGCATGTATGCAGGTTGCAGAGAGCTCTTTATGGGCTCAAGCAGGCACCTTGGGCATGGTACTCGACGATAGACAACTATCTACGAGAGATGGGATTCTAGCGGAGTGAGGCGGACCACAACCTGTACTTCTTGTCAGGTGAGGTGCCTCTCATATTGGTACTATATCTAGATGATCTATTTCTTATAGGAGATGAGAGGCTGATTGACGGCTGCAAGTCCAACCTTGCAGTTGAGTTTGAGATGAAAGACCTTGGGTTGATGCATTACTTCATAGGCTTAGAGGTTTGGGAGAGAGATGAGTGTTTCTTCATTGGACAGGGGAAGTATGCAGTGGAGATCTTGAAGAGATTTAGGATGGTGGATTGCAATCCTATGGCCATACCTCTAGTTTCCAACTAGAGGAAGATTGATGCATCAGGGTCAGACAGATTTGATCTACATTGTATCGCCAGCTTATCAGATCACTCATGTATCTGGTCAACACGCGGCCAAACATTAGCTTTGCAATCATATTGGTACTATATGTAGATGATCTCTTTCTTACAGGAGATGAGAGACTGATTATCGACTGCAAATCCGACCTTGTAGTTGAGTTTGAGATGAAAGACCTTGGGTTGATGCATTACTTCCTAGGCTTGGAGGTTTGGCAGAGAGACGGGTGCTTCTTCATTGGATAGGGGAAGTTTGCAGTGGAGATCTTGAAGAGATACAGGATGGTGGATTGCAAGCCTATGGCCATACCTTTAGTTTCCAACTAGAGGAAGATTGATGCATCGCGGTTAGACGGATTTGATCCTACATTGTATCGCCAACTTATCGGATCGCTCATGTATTTGGTCAACACACGACTAGACATTAGCTTTGCAGTCAACTCTTTGAGCCAGTTCATGGTGGACCCTCGAAGACTAGATTGGACAACTGCAAAGCACGTGCTTCGCTACATTAGAGGTACAATGGAGTAGAGATTGGTTTATGAGCGCAGTGGGAGTGTACAGTTAGCAGGATTCACAGATGCTAACTAGGAAGGATGTGTAGAAGACCGAAAGAGCACTTCAGGTCGTTGCTTCAGCATTGGGTCAAGGGTTGTCTCTTGGTTTAGCAGGAAGCATAAGTCAGTTGCATTAAGCTCGGCAGAGGCTGAGTACATGGCAGCCAGTTTGACTGCTTGTGAGGGAATGTGGCTGAGGAAGTTGCTTTTAGGGTTATTTGAGTGTGAGCTAGAGGCTACAGTGGTTCACTGTGACAATCAGAGTGACATCAGGCTATTTGAAAATCTAGTGTTCCATGACCGTAGCAAGCACATAGACATCCAGTATCACTTCTCGAGAGACTGTGTACAGAAAGGAACCATTCGATTGGAGTACATTCATACAGATGAGTAGGTGCCGAACATTTTCACCAAGGCACTTTGCAGACACAGTTTTGTGAAGTTCAGAGACAAGTTGGGGTTACTACCGAATCCCTTCCTCGTTGAAAGGGAGTGTTAGAAAGTGGCAACAAGGAAGGTCTTCTATCATTGCATGTGTCCTTGCATGCTAGAAGACATTAAACAAGAAGCCAAATGTATTAATATGATTTTTCTAAGTTTAGACTTAGGAAAATATATTAATTAATCTAATTTGATTTTGACTTAATGGAGTCACTTTTATAAAGTGAAAAGTGAAATAATTTAAGTGATGGCTAGTCTAATCTTGGTCATTGATCTCACCGGAGGTCACATCCACTGATCCATAGTGAGGGTTAGGGTTTTCGCTTGGCCATTGAGTTAAAAGAAGATTTGGTGGAGAGGACATATACACACACAGAGACAGAGAGAAGTCGAACAAAGAAGTTTGCAGAGAAGACGGAGGAGCTTGATCCAGAGGATTTGTAGGAAGATCAAGCAGAGCATCAGGGGTCGTACACATTCACCCAGCAAGAGGCTGTACTGATTCGACAGAGGCCGTACAGTAGCAGAGGCCTTACAACAACCGTACGGATACAGCTGACGCATAGGGCCGTACTGCTGATGCAAGAGTCCGTACAACTGTGCAGGGGGCCGTACCATTTCAGTTGCGTTTGCTCAGTGAATTTTGCAGAGGCTATATTTTGCCAGGTTGGGTGCATTCATCTGTTGGATTGTAATTGTTCTATATCTTTATAATAAAATTTCATATCTGACTGCTGCACCGATTTTCCCATCTTGGGTTTTATCTTGGGGTTTCCATACCCAAAACACTGTGTCTATATTTATATGATTGTTGTTGATGTTTCTTAGTATTTACTTTTCGCTGCATTACTAGTAAAAGAAATTCACGTGTGGTTATTAGTAAAAATTAAAATATACTGTTTTGCCCTAGTTTGAGTTTTAAAGAAATTTTTACAAGGCATGCTTTTTGAGGCAGCCACTACACAGAAAACAAAAAAAATTGGCACATTTTTCAAGGCAGATTTCAGACTTCCTGGGTTGAGATAAGTTTGTATTTTAATGCTGAAGTGTACTGCTGTAGATAATATTTTGAAGAAACACAAATTCATCTCTCTCATTAGGTTTTCCCTTCGGAGTTTTTCTTGATCCAATTTGGCTAAAAATTTTGAGTTCAAGTTTTTATGGTGTGGCTGATTTTAAATTTTTGTATATTGAAAGGTGTGTAAAAGTTTCCTAGTGTTTGAGGTTCTGTATTTTTATGCATTAAAATCTAGTGTTCTACCAAGTTTATGGGATGCGAGAGCGCCAGAGCGGGGAAGCACACATCGGGGACATGTGGAGACCACCCCCAAATTTAGGAAAATTTAGGGGATGGGGGGGCGTCGAGGTCTTTAAAATTATTAAAATATATAATTATATAAATACTGACATTTTAACATATAAATTCCTCATCCCATCACCATTTACATACTAAAACTCAAATAACAAATACAAAATAGTAAATTCATTATAGTAAACACGGTTGTCAATTCATCATTGATGTATGAATCATTTATCATTTGAGTGTTTGAAATTTCACATTGACATTCTAAATTTATAATACATGCACATCTTCCATTATAAATTTGAATTATAAACATAAATAGTAGATGAAAATTTAAAATGTTAAAATCATAAAATTGTATCATAGATATCACAAAGTCTTAAACACCTTCACTTCTAAAGAGCAAAAAGAACGATGAGATAAAGACTAAGTACGAGGTCATCAATGAGAGCATCTACTTCTAGAGTCACAAGTTAAACTGAAAACTAACAATGGACAATGAACACTGAAAAATAAAAGTAGCGGAAAGAAAGTTGAAAGCAACAAAAGAGCATTAAGGAGATTGTTCCATGGATTAGACCTCCCCATGCATCCACTGTATGAAGCCATCAGGACCATCATGTAAATTTTCCTTTAAAATCCAAACTAGGGCTAAACAGTATATTTAAATTGTTACTGAAAAGCCACACATGAATTTCATTTACTAGTATTGCAGTGAAATATAAATATTGAGAAACATCAACATCAATCACATAAAATAGACACAGTATTTTGGGTATGGAAACCCCCTGATAAAACCGAAGATGGGAGAACCGGTGCGGCAGTCAGATATGAAATTTATATTATGAAGATACGGAACTATTACAACCAGCACATAAATTCACCCAACCTGGCGTTATGAAACTTCTGCAGAAACACTGGACAAACCCATCAACCTAGCACAACCCCAACGTAGCTGTACGACCCCTGCGTCAAGCAGTACGACCTCCTCTGTGCAGCTGTACAGATCTGTACAATGCTGACGTCAGCTTGTACAGATTCCGTACGGTTGTACGACTGCCCTGCGTGATCCTGTATGGCCTCTAGCTTAGCCTGGAAACTCGGTGACTCTGTTGGGTGAGTGCTCCTCCATCTTCTCAGCAAATTCCTCTGTCTGACTTCTCTCTGTTTGTATCTCTCCTGTGTATGTGTCCTTTCCACCGAATTTTCTTTTAACTCAATGGCTAAGCGAAAACCCTAACCCTCACCATGGATCAATGGATGTGATCCTCCAGTGAGATCAATGGCCAAGATTATATTAGCCATCACTTAAATATTTCACTTTTCACTTTATAAAAGTGATTCCATTAAGTCAAAATAAAATTAGAATTATTAATGTATTTTCCTAAGTCCAAACTTAGGAAAATCACATTAAATACATTTGGCTGCCTGTTTAATGTCTTTCTAGCATGCAAAGACACATGCAATGCTAGAAGACCTTCCTTGTTGCCACTTTCTAACACATCAATGTGAGTTTCACTATCTGAGTTAAAGTCACTTTCATGAGTGACCAATGGCACACCAACCAAACCATGTTTTTTTTTGTTTTTTAAGTTATGAAAAAAAATTGCAAATCTTGGGGGGGACACCCAGAAGCCCCCCACCTCTCCGGGACATTCCTTGTGTGTTTCCTCAAGTTTCCAGGAAAGGAGGACATGGGGAAATGTTTCCCAAGGAGTCCTCAAGCCCTCGGGGCGTGGGAAACGAGGGGAGTGCGCCCCCGACCTTGGGTGACGCGTTCCTGTGGAACACTGTTAAAATCTCATTTTCAACAGTACTAAATTCATGGGGTTTGGGCATTAAATGATATGTACTGAAAATTTGAAACTGAATTGGGGATCATCAAAAATTTACAAAGCAACCACTAAGCAAGCTATCTTCAATGTGCAAATCCATCACAGACCATCTTCTATGTGCTAATCCATCTTGGACCATTCAAGTGCTGAACATAAATCATGTACTCAATATCTCATGAAGCAACCCCCAAACATGGTGTGAACACTTTAGGAGTAACCCGAAAGCTAACACTCTTTTAGGTGACACTGGTTTCACTGTATTTGTATGGCATATAATCGTTAATAAGTGACAATCTTTTGCTGAGCTATATCTTTAAGAATTTGTAATTCTATTATATTGGGGAAAAAGAGTATTTGTATCAATTACAGTGTTTTGCAAAATGTTGGTGTGATTTTGCCAATTGTATACAGTGTTCCATAGATACATTTTTATGATTAGACTACAAATGCTATATTTTCTTAAGGAGCAGTCTTCACATAGATTTCCAAGTGTGAAGCTAGCAGAGACAGCCACCAAGCCACCGCTATATCTAATGCGGACGCAATAAAAAAAGAGACCCACAACATAAGATCTCATGTTTACCACAAATACAAAGTTATGAAACTAGAGAGACATTTAGGTGCGGGAGTGGGTACAATAAGGATGAAAACAATTTCAACTATGGCTACAGGGATATGTTGATTTTCCTTTGTAATGGAGGAGGTCATTGGATGCAGGTATTGCAGGTATGGGTACTGCTGGGGGGGTAATAGAAGTATCCAGGAAACTTTGCTTCTTAGCACATTAATAGAATAGATACTTCAGTCTGCTTATTTATTGATCAGCTCTAGAGTTGGCAACAGACCTAATATGATTTCTGCCTCTGCTTTTGTCCTGACTTATTTCAATGCATGGTAATTATTAGTATCAATTTTTATTCAATTATTCCTTTTTGCTTCTGAAACTAAGGTATAGATATTAGTCGTTTGAGGAACTAATCATGTTGTTGTTGTCATCTTGACTAATGACAAGGCCCATGTTTTCCCTTCCAGTCCAATTGCACAAGATAGACTTGTTCAATTGGTTTTTTGTCAAAACAAGGAAACCAGTCTCCTCCATATTGTCATTATAGTTTATGTTCCTTTTCCCGGCTTTGGTTTACTTGCAAGTTGCAGCAGTGCTCCCTTGTTTGCCATTCATTATACCACTCAGTATACTCCTGAAATGTCTGTTAATCCCTTTGTTTGCTTTACAAAAAAACCGAATTTCCAGCTTTCTTTCTTTGCTCTCTTTTGCTGCAGTCTAGGATTATTACTAACATGGAGACTGGAGTAGCCTTCCACTACTAGGTCTGTTATTGCGATATCTAGGGAAATTTTCAATCCTTAATATTAGAGCTATAAAATTGCTTTGTTTTTTGAAACTTGGCCCAACTTTATACTAAGACCAGGGCAATCTTGTGTTTAGGAATGTAAAGCCATTTCTGTAATGTTTTGTGGTGGTTGTTATGGGAATTTTTAGTACTTGATCTTTTTCCTGCATTAACACATGTTAGTGTTTTAGGGCTAGTAAATTTTTTTAATCAAAGTTATATTTGTATTATTCTTTACAAGTTATTCTTACAATGCTATCATGTCAAGAATATTTTTGTTGGACCACAGTGTTATTATGTTAAGTCTGATATTTGAATATGCATGCCAGCACCTCAGACTTTTTCGAAAGATGGCTTTGAAGAACATATGCAAGTGAATCATCTGGCTCCAGCACTTCTTACTCTTTTGCTCCTACCCTCTCTAATAAGAGGTTCTCCTTCTCGAGTAGTGAATGTCAACTCAAATGTAAGTTTTGCGCCTTCCATGTTACTTGCTAATCCTAGCAATGGCAGAAATGGTGGCCATCGCAGTGGGTTCAATGTCACATCAAATAAAAGGATATTTTTAACATTGGCATGCCATTCCTGAGATTCTTTCTGTTTCATACCTTATAATCATTGGAATTTCTTATGTTCTTTGTCAAGAGCAGATAGGCAGTTGAATGTGCATTTTTGCAAAGGGAATTGTAGAGTCATGGTGATTGACACAATTTGTCTCCTGTAACAGATGCATCATTTAGGCTTTGTTGACCCCAATGACTTGAATGTTACATCTGGAAAGAAAAAATATAGCAGTGTCACTGGTTACTCAGGAAGCAAACTTGCACAGGTGAGAAAGACTGATGTGTTGTAGCTATATTCTTTAGTGTCTTACAAATTTCGTTATAGACATCATAACATCAGTATTTTTGTTTTGCCGCTAAATTGCCACTCATGTTTGATCGCAAATGTGGTCTGGTGCATGAGGCTGCATCAGTCTAAACTATTTTTTTAAATACAACTGAGTATAACGTATGGTTTTGGTGCCTATGCTATTTCAGATTATGTTCAGCAGTGTGCTCCAGAAAAAACTACCTTCTGAAGCTAGCATAAATGTAATGTGTGTTTCTCCAGGAGTGGTTATGACAAATGTAGTAAGTATCTGATTACTTAACCTCAAATTCTTTGTATTTTGTTGTTTAAAGCTTTTCATAGTTATTTACATCTTTCCTAACTGCACTGGCTTCTGCTCAGGCACGAGACTTACCTCCAATTATTCAGACTGGTTATCAT
>LPNX010100716.1:621748-714034 GCA_001517045.1 Pseudotsuga menziesii | reverse complement strand
CTGATTCCATATTTCCTTTTTAGTGCTCAAGAAGGTCAGTCATTTTTATGATGAAACATTTATGAGTCTGAAAATTCTTCATAAAGTAGTTCCAATTAAAAAAGCATGAATTACTCGCAGCCAGAAACTAACCTTCACTTGTAGGAAGTATGTGAATTATATAACATGTTTATATTATGGAACATTCATGGATGCCCTAGAGCCAATAGAAATGGCTAGTCTGTAATTTCTGTACTTTGTCACAATCAATAGTTATCTCTCTCAGGTTCTTTCAAATATCAGTTTCTGCGGAATGTGTTAAAGGCTGCGGGTGTCTGGTTTTTTTGTAGGTGCTAGAAGTACATTATTTGCTGCAACGGATCCTGACGTTCCAGAGTATTGCAGTGTTTTAAGGGCTGATGATTGGCCACTTTGTCCATATTTTTCTGGTGACTGTCGTCCGACAAATGCTTCAGTAGAAGCACACAATGTAGATACTGCTATGAATGTTTGGGATAAGACATTAGAACTCATTGGCCTTCCTTCAAACACTGTTGAAAGGCTTATTGAAGGTGAAACGATTCCATGTAAATATAGTCATCATAATACGACAGAAGTGGACTACTGACTGGCAAGAGATTCAGATGTGTTCAGCCTTCAGTTCTTTTTGTATTCCGAGTATAAAACCTTCTGCAGCAGATTTTCTCATGCCTCAAATCGGTCACCAGCTTGTTCCTTTTAGTTTTTCTTACGGTGATTCGTATTCTCAGAGCTGTGCTTTTGTTTTGACATTTCCAAATTACAGGGGCGTTCTATCATATATTCCCTGAGGCAAGTCCTTGGGAGCATTTCTCATATGGTAACCTTGGAAGAACCAAGTTGAACTTGTGTTGATTGTAAGAAAGGAAAGATGACAGTTGTGTGGCCATGGATATGTATTTCTAGGGCTGAATTAAGCTGCAAGTAAAAATAACGTATTTATGAACTTGGTTATTAGGATATCTAAATTGGAAACCATTGCACTCCATTTAAATAGTTTAAAACCCGCTTATAGGCAACCTTGGCTGAGAGTGTAAATCTCATTTACAATGTGATATTAGATTTCATGTTTAATTTATTTTCAAAGATGTATCTAAAGCTTAACCATCCCAATCCACAACTATGATTTGTTTCTTTCATTATAGTTCTTCACATTAAAATCTATATATTTGAAGCCTAGATTAGAAACACCCGTGATACCCAAACTTTCAAATTGCATTATTTAATGCCATGGCATTCATGTTTATAAAATTCTTGATTTTTCATTTCAGTTCCCACTAGACAATTGAAAATAGTCTATTTTCTCGAATCCTAACCTTCCCACAGTTGGGTGTTTGTCCTTATGGTGGCAAGGGTTGGTTTAAATAAAAAAAATGTTTCATTTGCAGGTAAATGCATTGATGTTCCATGTCAAAATCTATGCAATTGCTGTTAACAAGATTAGAAACAGTTTGAAACCCCAAGCTTTCAAAGTGCACTTTCTTGAAGCAAAGTACATAATGCATGCTATCTTTGTTCCAAGCTTTTGATCAATTATTTGCTGAGCATTCCAGAGTAAATCTTTTGAGCTTTTGGGATCTTACTACTGTTGCATTGGTGTACAGTTGGGGTTGGTTTATGGTTCTGAACTATATCTATATTAAGGTTGATAAAAGGTTCATTTACATACATGACTTCTAGCGCTACAGGTGTATGTATAAATTTCAGGGGACCTGGCTTTTATCCTCTTCAGTGGAGCTTGAACTCCTAGGGTTCTACTGAGATTATCATGAAATATAGCATCAACCCTATGGGCATGCTTCATCAACTCTGGTTTGGTGCAAATTACAGAAATGAAATTAAACTCAGAATTTTACATCATAATGGATTATACAGAATCAAATGACATCATATAACATAATTAAACTCAAATATAACTAAAGAAACGTATAATCATGTCATATAACCTATTGAATTCACTTATTTGGAAAATGTCATGCTTTCTTATTGCAACACAATAAATTGCAAACTATAAAATGTCATGATTGTATAATCAAGGTGTCAAATGATAAAATGATGGATGATCTGACATTGAACACCAGTCAAGTCATAGCAGTGCTTAGATTAGCAATCAAATTCATTTTAGTCCATGCCACCTCCAGCCTCGTGTTATTGTTGGAGGGTTGCGTTATTTACATTATTTCACAAAACTTTCGAAGGAAACTACTTGCCTCCACCATCTTGGGAGCCACCACAATCCCACATTCGAGTGTCTAACTTGATTCTCAAATTGGGAGATGGAGATTTGAGTGAAATATCAGGTCTTGCACTCTCTTAATGAGCTAAAGTGATATTTTGATTGATGGAGTGGATGAATGCATTGTCATTCCAATTTCGCTTGCATATTGATGATCTGAGAGAAGTGGAATGTACTTTTGATATTATTATTGGTATATAATAATAAAAGTTTGAAAGTAAAAATATAAAAATATTTAAAATTGAAAACAAAAAATTCAAGAATCATTTTGGAATTCAAAGCATCCAGTTTTTCATGAAGCCTAATGACTATGAGATCAATGATTCAAGGTGGTTAATAGCACACGTCAAAAAGAAAATAAAGTTATGGTGCTATAGGTGGAGATTAGTTTTGGAGGCAGTTCTAGCGTGTTAGGCACTTGTCTTTTATTTTGAAAGAGGGTTAGAGAAAACTAGGACTAGATTTATATTTCTGTTGGCAAGTAAAAAGGAGATACTGCAAAACCCAAGGAAGTTGGTGGACGAGGTCTCAAAAACATCCAATCACTTGGAAGGCTCTTGTAACTAAATGCTTGTGGAGGTTAATATCTAATAAGGAGATGAGGAGCTAGGTAATGATTCAAATATATATTGAACTTGATTCTCTAATAATCTGGATTAGGAAGCCAAATAAATCTATTCACAATAGTTCAATTTGCTTTGATAGGTAGTTGGTTTGCATGTAAAGTGGGGAATGGGGAGAGAATGAGGATGGGAACACAACCTTCTGTTGGTTGTGTGGAACACCTTAGGTTGTTTGTGAATCTGGTTATTATTTTTCATGAGAAAGGTATCTACAATCTTGCTTATGCTGCTGCTTCTCTAAAACTGACTACTATTTGGCAACAAGAATGGAAAAGAATAGATTCTTGGTTTGGAAGGGAATGACGGAGCTTAATGGAAATATTCAGAACTTACACTGTAGCTTAATAGCAACCATGTGAAAATAAAAAAGGAAGGAGATTCACTAGCATGGACTAGAAACCCAGCTCTAGGTTTTTGTACTTCCAAATTTGGATACAAAACCGTGTTTGGTAATGATAGACTTGAAAATACCCAGTGGTGGTGGAAACCATTGTAGAAGATTAGGTCCTCCATGAAAAAGAGAATCTTCATGTGGTTGGTAATCATGAATAAGGTTCTAACTTGGGATGTACTTTACAAGAGGAATAAACAAGACCATAGTTGGGGTACGTTGTGTAAAGGAGAGGAGTAAACAATGACCCATTTACTAGTTTCTTGTGAGTATCCACATGTATGGAATGAAATGGTGAATTTCAATACCCCCTATGAGCATATGAACATAATGCGTAAGTTGATGCTAAGTTGGGTAAGCGAATTACCATCTCATTATTATTTAAATTAATAATAATAATAATATAATTAAAAATTCCACTTGGATTATAACTCTGTAATATACCTAATGTATATTAGTAGTATTTAATAATAATCAATTATATGATGTCAATAAATACTTATGTAATTCAATATCCTATATAATATTATAATCCAAAGGGGTAATGACTTATCATCTTTGTGTATTATATATACACTAAATGTATATCAAGAAAGATATGAAATATAATATAATATAATATGAATATATAAATAAACATATTTATTCTTTATGGAATGTATTCTTATTATGGTTCCTTGCATTTGGTATCAAAGCGGTTTTTCTATCGACATGTAGTTAAATTAATTTTTCCAGTCGAATAAAAGAAAAAAAAATCTACGGGCTCTTGAATCTTACTAAATATTTGAAGAAATAAATGAAGCTCCCCATGGGAGTGAAGAAAATGAATATATATATATATATATATATATATATATATATATATAATTCTAGCCTTGTGGCCCAAAAGGGGGAAAGTAAAAAGTAAGAAAGAAAAAAAAATAAAGATATTTACAAAAAGAAGGAAATAATGATATTTATCACCCAAGAAGAAATAAAAAAAAGAAAATGGCATTTGGTTCTTACTAAATATTTGAAAAAATAAAGGAAGCTCCTTGCCTGAGAGAAGAAGAAAAATAAAATAAAAAGAAAAAAGTAGAAAAAAAGAAAATATTTAAAAAAGAAAGAAAAATGTTTACCACCCAAAAAAATAAAAAATAAAAGAAAGAAAAATAAAGTAAATATACATATTTTTAATTAGTGTTAGTAAAAATAATCAATAGTAACAAATTACTGACATCACCCAATTCATGGTAGTATCAAAAGTCAAGGGCTTGTGAAAAAGTTAAGTACATTATTGAAGTGTTACAATTGAAAAATCAACTTTAATAAGGAAGATTAAATCATTGAAACATATTTTTTAGTATTTATCCAAGCTTTATATATATATATAGAGAGAAGTATATTATAATATTAAAATATATTTTTGAAAGAGAAAAGTGTTTTCAAATGAAGTTTACAAAAGATTCAATTTTGTGTAAATGCCCATCTTGTGCAAATGAATTTAAGTGGAGATTGAAGGTTAAAAATACAAATCATCCTTGCCTCAACCGTGGAAAGGTCTTTGCCCTAATAGAGCATCAAGATATTTCACAAATGAAGTCACATATTAAGGAACTAGAAGATGAATTGGCTAAACAAGAAAAATATCGAGATGTTGAGAAAACTTCTAGAGGCGAATTATTTAAAATAGAAGTTGAAATTGCATGCTTAAAAATTCATGGTAAAAAAATATTATCACAAATTAAGAAATTAAAGGATACGAGGTAGGACATTCATATACTCAAACAAGACAATCAATAGCTTAAAAATAAATGATAAAAGAAAGATAAAGAAGGTTCCCACTTCCAGGACCTTAATAAGAAATTGTTAGAACAATTAAAAAATTTAAGAGAAGAAACGCCAAAGAATTGTGACTTACAAGTTAAAGATCAAAATTCAAGTTGTCAAGGTGTTGCAATTCGGTGTGATTAATAATTTGAAAAGAAGCAGGATCAAAAGAAAGATGTTGACTAAATCTTGTTAGATAAAGACAAAAAGATTAACCATTTGAAGAATCATAGTCAAATTATTCTCATAGAAATAAAACAATTAAAACATAAAGGGACCTCAATAGAAGGACTCAAAACTCAAAATCAGAGTGACATTACAAAGGAAGTTTTATTAGAAAATGAACATCTAGAAATCAAGTTGAAGCCACAATTAAGTGACATGTTGACATCACCAAATTTAGTGAAGGTTGAAATGCTATCACTTAGTACTAATCTAGACATCTTCACACCGATCAATACATGAATGCCAATTTCCAACATGTAGACTCAGTACATGATCAAAATTTTAACCCAAAATTTATGAAAGATCAACATATTAGAGAATCACATGGGCTCCTTAATTACAGAAAATGGAGCAAACAAAAATCAACATACAGATGCCAACAATGTTCTCACATATCACAACATTCGAACATCTATACATCTCAAAAACAATGTTAAAGAAGACCGAATCAAGAGTCTTTTCATCAGAAAGTTCCAAAAAGGATTCATTTAGGATGGATTGATCCTTATTCGATGCAATAATATTGTTCAAGGGTTAGAACAAGACATTGTTTCGTGTCCTCAACATTATTACATAAGTTAAGATTTTCGAAAGATGGTTTATTTCATCAATCACTATTTTTCTACCATGCTTTGAGGACAAAGCATTTTGAAAGAGGGAAGACTTGCAATATACCTAACATATATTACTAGTATCTAATAATGATCAATTATATATTGTAAATAAGTACTTATGTAGTTCAATATCCTATATAATATTACCATGTAATTATTAATCATTACACCATTTTCTCTAGGGGACGTGATTTATCATCTTTGTGTATTATATACACACCAAATGTATATAGATAAAGATATGAAACATAATATAATATGAATATATAAATAAAAGTATCTATTCTTTATGGAATGTATTCTTATTATGGATGATAAGGTTAAGTAACCCATTGGGTTCCTTGCAAATGGGACTAGGAGTACCATGGGTGCAATGAATCAACGAGTGTGGAAATAGGGGGAGTCAAGGAAAATAATATTTTATTGTATTTCCAAGTGTCTATCTCCTAAGCTTCCCTATCCCTTGCCACATGTGCTCCATTTCCCAAGTTTATGGCTGGGTACATATTGTTCTTGCAAGCCTAATGTGCACGCATGCCTTTAGGAAGTAAATTGTTCCATTTTTGAAAAAACGATTCATTATGTGGGCTATGGATGGGTATGTGGTGTTGAGAATACATGTTTCCATGAAACTGAATATGGAAACCATGGTCGAGCCATGACTATTTGTTACAATAGAGATTCCATGGTCCAACATTATAGATTGCTTGGCCAATGTGTATTGCAACACTGAAGGGAAGTGGGAAAGTTTGAGGCACTGTTTAACAAGAAGGGGATTCCATTCCTTGTGTTGTGTATGGATGAGAGGGAATATAGATTCGTAAAAATGATTGTTGGATTGAAATGATTTAAGTTGTTATCCTTTGGTCGAGATGTTTAGACAAGGGGCCAAGTGATGAAAAACAAACTTGTATCTAGTAAATTCATCCTTTTTGTTTCATTTCCCAACACAAGAATGGTATTTTTATAGAAAATTACCTTCTCCACAACATAATTCTCCTACCTAGTAACCTAGACATTGACTTCATGACTTTAGTGGGCTAAACCTCACTCATTTTGATCACCTGAGTAACTCTACAACCTAATTCTAAACTCTAAGGGTCCCAAACCACCTTATATGCCACTTACAACAAAACCCTACTATCTATTTTGGATAACATAGGCGCATTCCCAGATTTGGGGGCACCTCCCTTGATTTAGGGAGTGTTTCCCTGATTTTAGGACTGTTGGAGTTCATCTTCAGTTAGTAACTAAGAAAAATTTCCTTACTTAGCTTCTAACTAGCCATTTGTGTCCAAATTTATCCATTATCCCATTCTTAGACCTAATTAGGGTTTTGCATGCTTATTTAGTCAGTTAATTAAGCATCATTCGGTCAAAATTGTGGTTATGAAGTCATGTGTTAGTGTAACTTAGTTAAGGAGAATTATCTAGCATGACTAAGTGTTCTTAATCTCTAGTTAAGTTTGACTCATCTCAAACCATTGCATGGGAAATTCGAATTGCCTCTAACCCTATTTTGAATTGCCTCAAAAATATTGTTCACCATCACTCATTCAAGTTAATGAAATACAACATTATTTTCTTCCTATTTGCTTCTAGTTTTTGTGTAATGATTTATGATGAATCATGTGCTACATGATTAATTATTTTTTGATTTTATTTTCACTATATATCTCTTTAGTTTATGTCCCTACTGATCTATATGTTCAAGTCTAATATGGTATTAAAGAAGTAGGGGTACTAGACTGGTTAGTGTACTAGTGATTTTTTGTTAGGGATCAAGCTTTTGCAGATTAAAGAAGGGATTTTGCATCCATCAAAAAGGATTTTGTAGCCACCAAAGAGATCATTTGCAACCATTAAAGTGCTCATTTACTACCATCAAAATGCTAGTTTTAAGCCTGACATCAAAGAAGTGCATTTGTAGCCATCAAAGAAGTGCTCATTTACAACGATCAAAGAAGTGCATTTACAGCCACCAAAGAGCCCAGTTGTAGCCAAAGTGCCTTTGCAACCATCAAAGAGAGGTTTTGCAACCATGTATTTCCAATCTCCCCAACTTAGTTGCTACATTGTTGGTATGTTTGATTCTGTCTTATTGAAGGAGGCCCCAGAAGCTTCACAACACATGTCCTACGAGAACATATTCACATACATTAAGAGGATGAAAGAGGCCCCAAAAAAATTGCAACATATGGACTACGAGGACATATGCATGTTCATGATCCACCACTCAGTCGAGGAAGACCCTTTTATAGGACCAAAAGAAGAGGTGATCTACAAGTTTGTTCTCTTGAATTTGAATTATCTTTTATGCTTTCCATTCTACTAAATTGGATCTTGGAGCTTCCTAAAATATTCTTTGTTTGGGTTTATTTCCTTCCTCCCTCCTTCAATATCGAGATAAACTCTCACAAATGGGCCTCCAAGATACCTCAAAAGTACATTCATTTGTAGCCAATGAGGGGAAGAAGGGCGCAAGCAAGCAAAAGCACACATACAACGGAAAAATGAGCAAAAACCAAGGATATATCATGAATATTTTTCCTTCAATGATGGAAAGACCGAAGAGAAGAAGCCATGACGCTCTTATTGCAATGAAGGACCACATAAAGAGGAAGATTGCAAGCACACATAATTCTTTGAAGAAAAGGAAGAGAAAGAGCAAAAGAAGAAGCTGTCACATCCAACTGCATTTATGCACTTTCAATAGTGTCCACTCCATGCATCTTTGATTCAGAATACTTTGAAGAACGTTTCCCAAATCAAGTTCAAATTGAAGAAGCCATTGGAGAACTTGTGCCAAATCATTAGAGAAAATTTGGGGTCTAAAATGGACATCATAAGAAAAATATCCAACCATGATTTGTTGATGAGTTGGAATTCAAGAACCAATTTAATTTCAAGAAATAGTGTCAACCATAATGGTTGAATTGACATATTTATCATAAAAAAATATTTTTTCTCTTCGTATTTTCAACATATCTCTCTATGGTTTTATTCAAATTTCAAGCATAACACTTATTGGATGTATAATTAAATTCCGCATCCAAAGAGTACCGACACTGCATACTTTTGATGGAACCCACCCCACTAAAAACAAGAAATACATAAAAAATGTGTTTACTTTTTGATAGAAACACCCCACGAAAAATGATAAATATATAAAAAAATGTGTTTAACACATTTTTTTGATGTATTCCTCATTTTTTGTGGGGTGTTGTCCATCAAAAGTATGTAGTGTGGGTACTCGTTGGATGCAAAATTCAATTTCTCATCCAACGAGTGCTCCTGCTTGAAATTTGAGTAAAATCACATGGAGATATGTTGAAAATCCAAAGATAAAAGTAATTGTTTTTTTCTCTTCCTCCAAAATTCATAAATATTATTTTACTATTTTCCTTAGGAGACCCATTTTAAACCCCAAATTTGCTCTAATTGGCAAGTTCTCATTGAATACTTTTGTCATGCCTCTCTAGTCTCTGGAGCTACAACCTATGCTCCTATTACTCACCAATTTCCACCCAATTTTTTTTGAGTAGATTGACTTTTTTACATTCTCTTTTATGGGGGGTTTCCGATGTGGTTTTTTCACTCTTCCCAGTTTTCAAAGAATTTTATGTGTGCATGGGTACTTAAAAGGGTTGCAAATTGCCAAGACCCGTTTTTTATGTGTGCATGGGTACCTAATATGTTTGAAAAGTGTTAGGACTCATTATTTATTTATTTCATCTAGTTAGGCTTATGGGGGCGTGTTAGAGAAAAATACATTCTCCATAGCATAATTCTCCTACCTAGTAACCTAGAACTTGACTTCATGAATCTAGTGTGACAAAACTCACTCATTTTGACCACCTTCTCACCCTAGATCCTAATTATAATATCTAAAGGTCCTAAACCACCTTATCTGCCACTTACAACAAAACCCTAGTGTTTATTTTAGATAACCTAGACACTTTTCTATATTTGAGGGCTCCTCCCTTGATTTGGGGAGTGTTTCCATGATTTTAGGACTGCTAGAGTTAATCTTCAATTAGCGACTAAGAGCGCTTCCTAACTTAGTTTATAATTGAACATTCATGTCCAAATTTAACCTTTAGCACCTTCTTTGACTTAATTAGGGTTTTTCATGGTCATTTAGTCATTTAGTTGAGCATCTTTTAGTAAAAAATGTGGTTATGAAGTCACGTGTAAGTGTAACTTAGTTAAGGAGAGTTAACATGGATAACTAACGGTTCTTAAGCTCTAGTTAATCCCAACACATCTCAAACCATTGCATGGGAAATTCGAATTGCCTCTAACCCTAATTCAAATTTCATCCTTTTAAATATTGTTCACCATCACACATTCAAGTTAATGAAATACATCATTCTTTTCTTCCTATTTGCTTTTAGTTTTTGTGTTATGATCTATGATAAGTCATTTTTTACATGATTAGTTGTTTGATGACTTGATTTTCACCGTATATCTCTTTAGTTTATGTTCAAATATAATAGGTACCTACATGGGTTGTTGCCTATGGTTGGAAGAAATAACACTCCTCTAGAGCTCTTTCCCAACTACAATGCACAACATACAAGCTATTTAGTTTGTGTTATTTATACTCTTATGATTAATTCTTGTCCGTATTATTATAAATGAGAATTATGTGCTTAATTGGGGAAAATGAAAATCTAGAATTTAGTATTGGTTCAAGGGTGCATTCTGGACTGTCTAGGACATATTATTGTGTAGAGTTAAAAGATGATATGATGATATTTGTAATGTAGAGGGAATAATTATTTCTCTATTATGTAATTAATTTCTAGTTATTTCAATTTGTTGGAAATGGCTTTGTGGATGTCTAAAAAAAGGCCATAATCATGAAGGTAATGTAATTGTTTGTATGGAAATGTATTATATATGTAGGTTGTTGTATTTTTTTATGTACCTATTGTTAATAATCCATGAATAATAATAAATTATGGTTCATGCGATTAAATAGTTGAATGTGCACAATTATGGGCAATGTTTTTTTTGACAATAACGGTTATAGTATATTAGAGGGGTGGTGTAACCACCAAGCAAAACCAGAATTACAAAATTCCCTTGAGGTAGCGACAGAAGAAAATCCAAGACTCGACATACGCCCTTATGGGAGCGGCAATATAGAAGTTAACATTCTAAATACGCCCTTATGAAAGCGGCAAAGTGGTACCGGACTTCATTAACTAGGGTACTGAATGATTTAGTAAATAGTAACAAAGTCAGAATTTCAAACTAATTGCCTAAATAATTATCAGGAATGTCCTATCCGAAGGTCCAGAAGGATTTATACAGGAAAACAACAAACGAGTCATGCATTTCAAAAAACAGTTTATAAAACTCAATTAGACTTCCCATAAGAGCTGAACGAGAAACTTGGATCAGGAGGAACTTCTTGCTTGTCGAGGTTGAGAGCAAGCTTATCTACCTTAATTTCCAGCTCCGCTATCAGCCCAATTACTGCATTCTCAGACCGCTTCACCTTGCGCTTAATCTTCCTCTGCAGATGTGCCAGGTCTTTACCCACATTGTCTAGTCTTCGAACGCCTTCACTATCAATTGCATTGACTTGATTCTGCAGCATTTTGAAATCATGTTTCATCTCCCTAATAATCGCCTCCACGGGCTTTGAGGTAGAAGATGCACTGGAGGAAGCATACCCGACTTCCATTCTGACAAACAAAAAATCCTTCTCATTCACCAAACAACAACAGAGCTCCTGTAAAATCCCATTTTTAACTTCACAAGTAATGCTGAAATAGTAACCATCCATTCTCCTCCACTGTATGATATCATTACCACATAGGGACTCTGCCAACACCATATCTCCCATCGCGCGAGCAATAAAACCTGCCATGTAATCACTCAAATGCCCCAACTTCGACGAGATGTCCACCATTTTCGCACCAGGTGAGAAGATGGCTCCATGGTGCGCATTTAAGCCCACTCTTCCAGCTGACCACAAGCCACGTGCTCGCTTGCCTCCACCTTCCCATGTAACATGATGGTACAATTCTAGCTGTTTCGATGGGGCCCACGAGAGGGGGTGCCAAAGGGACACAACCCCTGTTGATGTATATGTAACTTCGGAATGTATTCTTCTATGTATCTTATGTATGGTACCCCGATGTTTTTCCGGGATGTTTCTATTATGTATTTGAGTCATGTTGTCATGCCCCGATGTTCCGATTGGGAGGATCTATAATGTAAACAAGTCATGTCAAGCCATTAGGTAAGTCCCCATAGTTTTGGGGCACTCGAGTTATTATACACTAATTAAGGTGTAGGCTCGAGTAAGTAATTGTTAAGTTGAGCCTACGTGATTAAGTGCACTTCAAGTGAACGGAAGAATATAAATAGAGAGTGAGACTCTCTATTTATTATACACATCATTCACTCACTCAAGTGTGGCACACTAGTGAAGAAGGAAATACTGGGACTAGACAGAAGAAGAAGACTACTGCTGTTTTGGGAGATCTCTTACTGTTTTGGTGCTGATTCTATCTCTAAGGAAGTTGTGGGGTTTTCTTCTTTATGGTTTCCCCGAGGAAAACTCTTTGTGTCTCTTGTCTCTTGTGATGTGCTTATGTTTTATTGCTGTGCTTGTTATTCTCTCAGTGAAAAGATCCTAAGATCATAATGCTAGCTTAATGTGATGAAAAACTAACAGCCCCGGTCCTATGGGGGGAGTAGAACGAGCCCAGACCATTGATAGTTAGCTCCCCAAGGCTAAGAGAGGAGCCCAAGTTTGCTGCTTGGTTTTCCTCTTTATTATTTTTCCGCAACACATGATAAAATTCAATTTTGTTGAAGGTGAGGGATTGGACCTTGATTTTGTGGATTAGCCGCTTTAGGTGCATTTGATTCAGAATAAGGTTTTCGTTTAAATATTGAATAATAATTCTAGAGTCTTCGAGAACAGTTAGGTAGATGATTCCATGGGTCATGGCGATCCTTATCCCTTGCCATAGTGCCAGGGCCTCTTCCAAGCGAACATGGTTTCCAAGAGTCCTTCCGAAGTGATAAAAACTCCGCCCCCCTGCCACCCCGACAATTAGGGGCAATGCTATTTCCGCTCTTGAGTTCTATTTTCCTATAATTTCTATGTAATGGCATGGATTACAACTTGATTATATAACTGGGTACATTTTAATATGATATTAGAGTAAACTGGCTTGAGTTTTTTGGGTATCATGTAGCCTCAACAATGGTATAGAAGGTATTGGGTATATTACAATATGGTATTAAATCATTTTTTGTTCTTGTTCGGAGTATCCCACCACTTCAATTGGTGTACGAAGGTGACTACTCACATTACATCATTGGATTTAGAAAAGGTTGGATGGGAGATACAATAGAAAATTGTTTCAAAAGTTGGGTTTCAAAGCTTGGGATGAAGAATTTCAAGTCTCATCCTATGATAGCAATGTAGGGAATCTAACTTAAGAAGAGCACAAGTAAGTTTGAAATAAATGTGCCACTTATAGTAGGTTATTTTTGGAATCTATAGCCCTCAAACAAATCCTCTCGGGAATAGACAAATTGATCCAATATATATTGGTAAGAGATGATATCGGGGCTTCTTTGATGTTCTAGGCTTCCTTTCGATATGTGGTGTTGGAGGACGCTATTTTTTTGAATGATAATAATTTTTGTAGGCTCAAGGGAAGTATGGGGGAAAATAATTTTGTTGAACAATTTGCTTTGAAATTGTTATTGATGATTGTTGCTAAAAAAAGATGTATCCCATATACAATTTTTGGGTGTATTTATGGTCATTATAAAATGGTTAAATCAATAAAATAGAATGTTAAATTTGAATTTGAGTTCCATATTTGATGGAGTACAACTCTTTCACACAACTTTTAGTATCATTTCCTTTTTTCATGTGTATAGAGAACACAATCAAGAAGCAAGTTCATTTTCCAAAACTAGCTACTCGTTGAATGATGGTACTTGGTCGGTGCTAGAATCAAGATAAGGGCATATCTTGGAAACTGTTTGATAGTTCCATGTTTGAAAAATATACAAGTGTTATTCTTTTAATCTTACAAAATGATATTGATGTATTGAGCTTATGGAAGGATGGGATATAGTTCATTTTAAAGTATCTTATGTATTTATGTGGACTCCTCAAGTAATTTGACCTTCTTAAAAATATTAGTTGTATCTTGGAATTCTAATTAGTAAAGGATGAAGGATAGTCCTTTTAACTCAAATATGCTGAAAACTAGGCAATCAAGGGACATCACCTGTTAATGAAGGATTTGATCGATCAATTTAGTTAGGACCCTTTGTATCATTCCATGTATTTATGGAGCTTGAGATGATAAATTAAGGTAGCCAAGTTTATTGTTTCAGTTTATGTTTGTTGTTGTTAGACGCTGGTTCAAATTGAACTAGAGAGACAATTTTGTCCTATTTGTTTTTGGAATTTTTTGAATAATACGAAGAAGATTTGATTTTTTTTTGTTTCTTTAAGTGTTTTTTATGGTTATAGAAATTCCCTTGGGAAGGGATCCTCAAGTTAAGATCAAAGGAGTCCTCATTTTCATTTCATTTACATTATTGGATTTAAATTATGAATTTATACTTTTGTAGAACAAAGTTTTTGTTAATATGTTAATATTGTATTTCCATTTACAACAATATTTTCTTTCATGCATTTCTATGATGATTTTTTCTTCATCTATAATACGATGGTCAATTCTTTCACAACTACATTTGGGGTTGAAATTCGACATTCAAAGTACCATTTTTTTAAATGTAAAAAATCAATAAAAAAAGTGAAATCTATCTTTTTTTTTTCCATTCATATTTTCCCCTTGGAAAACACCGCTTAATCGATGTTAAGCACATAAATATGCTTTAAGTGGTGCCATGTTCACATATACACAATCTTTAGCATATGCATAAACCTTACATCAATTGAACATCACACATCAATTGAACGTTTCTTACACGATGTTTAAAGAAATTTGTTTTGATCAATAATTATTTCATTTTTTGACATGCTTGCTGATAAATTATTTTTTTGTGCTATAGAAAAGACAACCGCACAAAAGAAAAAGAACAATTTTTGTTTGTTTGTTTTTTTTTTCTAATGAAAAGTTAGGATTATGTGACATAATATTATAGGTAATTTTTTCTACCCATAATTGAAATTTTATTTGGTTAAAATTCGATAATACTATTTGAATTCTCTATTTGTGAAGTTCGTTGAATGTATTTGTATTGTATTAACTTATTGGATTAAATATTTTGTTGGAATATAAAACAATGTCAAATAACTAACTCGAGCATTGGTGCATTTGACTGATTGAGCTATATACAATTTGTAATGAATGAAGCATTGGTCCTCACCTTGGATGTTGATCTTGATGAATGAAATTATTCTATGCATTACAAGCAATTGTGAAAAACTGTCTATTAGAATCACCATAAACTTCCTGATATTGGTGATAGGAAGTGATATTTCCCTTGCATGAAATACAAAGGCATACAAATAGGAATTAATAGTTCAACAACTATGAAACATCGCTTAGAGGATGGGAGCCTATAAGAGAAAACCAATGTTACCCCTTGGAAAAATAAAAAAAACATGTTTTTTTGTTGTTTTTAAAAAGTGTTAAATGTTTTAATATTTAGATACTAATTTTATTTATTTATTTGTAGTTACAAAGATAAAAACAGTTGTCCTTAGAACTAGTAATGATAAAATTCATATTAGAGATGGTGAGGGTGATATAATTGACTATTATTGTTGGTGTTTGTCCCTTCAACCTAGGTTTAGACCTTCTTTGTACGACAACAAAGCCAAATATATCAACTCAACAAAGCAAGGCTAAGTCGGCAGCACCTGCGATGCAGATGTAGTCTCACTCGAGATATATCTTATGGGTAACTTCCAGAACCATGTTTCTGCAGTTGGGTGGGGATTTCTCCCCTCCCAGAACCTTACCAATTCCCTTGACCGAATCCGGTGGGTGTCTTATATTTATTATGCACATTCAAGATATTACTATACTTATCCATTAACATAGATTATAACAGTCAATACAATGCTTTATTAGCGATTCTAACTAGTAACACTACGACAAATGCATACAAGAACTATTCATAAGAAAATATATAAACAATTATTCACAACATACATTCATGCAACATAAACACATCCATCAAATACACATTGACACAATATTTAGCGTGGAAACCCATCCAGGAAAAACCACAAAGGTTCTCTTCATCTGGCATGAGAAATATATGCACCTTTCGTTTGCGCACTCAGCTTGCAGATTGTTATAGATATTATTCTACACTCTATAGAAACTTCCCTCTCCTCTCATTCTCTCTAGTTGTAGATCTCTGAAGTTTTCTCTCCTTCACTCTACTGTCGATCCGCACACAACCTGGATTGACTCACTCTTCTCTACGACTCTACTATCGGTCCACACACAACCTAGATCAACTAACTCTTTTCTCCGACTCTACTGTAAAACATAGACTAACTAGGAAGTAACAGACGCAATTGACCGAATAGGAAGTAATAGAAGCCAAACCCGCACATAGCTTGGGTTCTTCCTTTTATAGACTCTTTACATGTCATTATAAACCGATTTCATTCTGTTAGCCGACAGGCTGCCATTCCTATTCCCATACATTCCCATTACAACTGTTAGTAGGCAATATCAGCCCAAAATAAAAATATGCTTTTATTCCCTAAAGCATGCGTGTCTCTAGCTGACTTCTTACCCACGATCTCGAGCTGTCCTTTTTAGCTGCTGAACGCCATTTATCGTGGTTCCTTCTGTCACGACTGATCTTCATCGGACATTTCCCTTTTGTTGTGGACTTCTTCCTTTGTAGCTGCTTCTATCACAACTTCCCTTCTACCGCTACTTCTTATGTCTTATCTCTTCCTCCGTCACAACTTCCTCTGTCGTGCGACCGAAATCTACAAATTTTGAGCATGATTCTAATTGAATTCTACCTATCTTCTCCTAGGGCTAACAGACCCCCAACACTCACCTGTGGATCGTCCCGAGCCACACTGGGATACTCCAAAACTTTTGTAGTTGTGATGAATTTGCTTTGAAAATCTTGAAATATTTTCACTATCTCCTCTGTCTCTTGTCACACATCCTCTTCTAGCTTCTGCAAGTTTTCCACTAGGTCGGAATTAATGTGTTCCGATGTTACAAGTCCCACAACCTTTGTTGCTCATCACACCTTCGAATGTACAAGCTGAATGATGCCTATAATTTTTTTTGCTTGCCTACAAATTTGCAAATTTGTCAGTCCTCTGCTGCTATTGAATTCACAACGTTGTGACTTGTTGCTTAAGTTTCTTCATTTAAACATCCTTATCTATTTTCTCAGCTAAGGGAAAATTCTTCATTTCATTCTTCACTTGAGTTGCTTCTATCTCATGAGTGCGTAGATGCTCTATGAATTTTTCTATCTCCACATCATTGATCATTGCTTCCCAAGTATGAGAAACTTGTTCGTCTGCCTTGGCACACAGTGCCTCTGCTTCTTCTATCTTCTTCTCAACTTCTGCTACTATTTTCCTTCTTTATTGGTTTGAAAAGTTACTGATTTGGAGCGGTAGGAATGACAAGGGAGAAAAGTTCATTAACATCATCAATTATATCCTTAACTTGTTGTAAAGCTGAAGAAGAAATCCCAGGTGATTTCTTGGACATTATTTTCTTTGAATTCTTCCTCCCTATAGGAAGAACATTTTCATTAACTGCTTCTTCGCTGCCAATGAAATATGCCATCTCATCTTATTCTATGAAGTAATCATCACCATATATATCTTGTGATTCTTATACAATTGATGGTGATGTTGTAGGATTTTGTCATTGTTCACCGTTATCCAAACTCTGGTTCGGACTGGTTGATTTTACCAATGGATACTTTGCATTCTGTTGGGTCTACCCGTGAGTCCGTCTAACGATTTTGGTGGAATATCAACTGGTAGCCGAATTTCAACTGCTGCTTCTTCATATTCCATCATTAGTGCTGAGATGAATTTATTCTAGCAGGTACCAGAACATTTCTTCGTTGAAGAACCGGGTGGATCAGTTCGTAAACTTACTTGAGGGGTGACGAGAATTTTTTCAGTTTCTTGTGCATCCCCTGCTTGTAGTGGAACATATCCAGCTGTGTCTTCCATGATAACTACATTTGTGATCTCAGATTCTATGGAAAACTTTGCTTGCACTAGAAATCGAAATAACCAAGATCTGTGGAAAACTCAATTCAGCTTTTGCAGTTGCAGACAACAATTTCTCTTCTTGAATACAACATAATAAAATGAAACTTGGGCATGAGGCTTGATAGTGCCTACTCATTCAACGAGTCATTCCTTCATATGCATGAACAATCAATGGAAAGGTAGCTGTCATTTCCGTCACATGAGTAATCGTTTGAATGATTACAAGGAAAACACCACTTGCCTGTCACGTCAATGGTAGTTATGGTGAAATAATTACTGAAGTGACCCAAAAAGTACACCACCAAAATATCTCAGGATTTTCAAATAAATGATGGCCAACTATCATTTCTGCGACTCAAATTATTCTTGGGACATTGTCACTATTCCTACGATCGCTATCCACCCTTTGACATATTCCTTTTCTTCTGATAGCCGGGTTGTATTCACCTTCATTTTCAGACTGGCGAAATACACATAGTATGCGGCATTTTTCCTCTGTCTGCGACATACTAGCAATCTGCTACGACCTTTTATTTTTCTTTGCAATAGCTGATTTCCTACGATTACAACAAAAAATTTCAGAGGGTTTTTCTTTTTCTTCTTCTTTCTCTTTTTTTTTCTTCATTCAACTGAGTCAGGATAACTTGATAAGGATTTAGTCAAATTCCATTTACCATCCCTATGACAAGTGTTCCATCCAACTTTTGCAATTACACTATGCCCCTGTCCGTGATATGCGTGACAATTTATGGTCCTAACTAGTGTGCTTTTAGCTTACCTGGATGCTTGAAGAATTCATTATCATACAGAAGAATAAGTCCTTTGCCCTGAAATTGCTTGTTCTTGATGTGGCGATCGTGCCATACTTTCTATCATTATTTCTCAATGTTTTGATGATATCCTATGACAAAACTATATTCTTCCAACTGTATCTGCTGCGATAGTATTTTCTCAATAACACCAAAATATGTCAACTCCATGATCACAACAATCCTTAGGCTGGGCACAATGTATTCCATGGGAATCACAGCTTCTTGTCCATATACCAGGTGGAATAGAGTTCGGTCTGTCAACTTCTTACAGGTCGTACGATATTCCCACAGTACTATGGAATTTTTTTGATCCCAGTCATCTCTTTGGACATTTTAAATATTTGTTAACACATTTTCTAGGATTTTGTTAAATGCTTCGATAGCACCATTCACCTGAGGGTGATATGACATTGTATTTCTATGCTAGATATGGAATTCTTCCGTCAATTCCTTAATCAAATGGTTGACAAAGTGTGTTCCTTGATCATTTATCAGAATCTTCTGGCAGCCAAATTGAGTCACAACATTTTCAAATAAAAATTTAGCAGTAGTTGAAGCAGTACAATATTTTACTAGCGCTACTTCAACCCATTTGGTTAGGTATTTGATCGTACTAATTATATATCTTGAACCTATGTGTTTTCCTATTGGACTAACAGGGCCCACAAAATCAATGACCTATTTATCGAATGCTTGTAGATTTATTTGTGGCACCAATGAAATTTCATCTCGCCGTGATGGATTTCCATTTATTTGACATACATCACAGTTGCGATGGTATTCTCAGGTATCCTTATGCATGGTGGGCCACCACAATATTGCTTGTAATATATTTCACACTGTATCTTTTGTATCAAAGTGTCCTGCGACACCATCATGCGCTTCATTTAGTATTCTCGTATTCCAAGACACATCGACGAAGAATCTCATCATGGCCCATTTTATATAATTGTCCAACGATCAATTGGAAGTATGCAACTCACACAACTAACTATTTCTTTTGTGCAGTAGTAAATTCAGCTGGTGCATAGCCTATACTAAAAAAATGTATGATGCCTTTGTACTAATCATCAAACACTGTTATCACAAATAGTTACGCATCTGGGAGACTATCATCGAGGTTACCGGGTTCGTCACCACTTTCAATCTTTGATAGGTGGTTTGGTCCTAAATTCATTCGACCAGGTTTACAATGAATTCAAAGTAAATTCCTGAAAAAGGAGAAACCACCGGGAAATCCCCCCCCCCCCCAAACACTAACTTATTAAACACGTATTTCAATGTTGAGTGATCTGTGTCTGAATTTTTGAAGAATGTATACCACAGCTAATACTTCTCTTTCCGTCGTCGTATAGTTCTTATTTTCTATTGATAGTTTTCTGCTCGCGAAGGCAATAGGATGATTGATCGACCCTTCACCAGGCTGCGCTAGTAGCACACTGAGCATGATAGACGACACATCGACATGTACATGAAATTCATTTTTCCAGTCTGGAAATACAAGTAGGGGTGCTGGAATCATCTTGTTCTCTAGAGTGTACATACTCTTATGGAAACTTTTCGTCCATTGGAACTTAACATCTTTATTTAATAATTTCTCCATCAGAGCAGTCATCTCCACATATCCTTTTATAATTTTTCTGTAGTATCATGTATGTCCCAATGTATCTGTCAATTTATTTATTGTTGTAGGTGGTTGTAGGTTGACGATAATCACAATTTTGGCAGGGTCGACTAAGATTCCATCGCGAAAAACTACATGGCCCAACAGAATTCCAAACGGGGCACAAAAGATACATTTCTTTAAGTTCAGTGAAATTTGATACCAACGACAGTGTTCCAGCATTATCCTAAGGATCTCAATATGATCCTTAATGAACCCAAATACTATCCAATCATCCAAGTAGGCCTCAAGAAATTTATGAATAAATTCTTTGAATGAAACCACTACTATTCTAGAAAAAATAGCAGGAGCATTCTTGATTCCAAAGGGCATTACCATGTATTGGAAACAACCCCACTTCGTTGCAAAGTTGTCTAAAGTCAGTATTGCTTTGTAATTCTAATATTATGGTAGCCAAAGAAACCATCTGTGAATGAGTAAATTTCTTGACCCTCGACACTTTCGAGTACCTCATATGTAAATGGAATAGGAAATGGCTCATGTAAACACGCATCGTTCAATTTTCTTAGGTCGATGGAAGTACACACTTCACCAGTAGTCTTTTTGTCTTGCACTAATATTGCGCTGATCCATGTTGATTATTCTACAGGTTCTATGATACATGCATCCAACATTTAGTCTAGATTTTCCTAGACTTTTTCTTTACATAGCAGATTCATTCTTTATGGTTGTTGCTTGATAGGTTTTGCGTCAGGTTTTAAAGGTATCTTCATTTATCTAAGGTATCTGACAATCCATTTTATCTTTGATAATTTCGTAGAGAACAAATCTTGAAACTCATTCAATAGATCTATGATTTTCTTGACAGTCTCATCATCCCAGTAATCTCCAATATTGGAAAATTTTGGATTCTCTAGGGTGCCAATATTTACTTTCTTGATTTTTAGTAGATTCAAAAATTGGTCGCTAGAAATACCAAATCCTTCCACTGTGCGTGTACCTTCAGAATCAGGTATGTTTACGTCGAGTGGGTCATCGTCGTCGGGTTCTCCCGTCACATTGTAACACTCCATCTAGTGCTGAATTGCTGCACCGCGCTGATTGAATTTTTTTATTGCGACAAGGATATCTTCATATATATTTATCTTAATTATTTGCAATGTGACAACAATCGACGAATGATCATCAACAAATTCAAATGTGTGTATCAAGCTAGTAGCTAATTCATCCAATTCAATAGTTCCTTGTCTCAGTTCAAATGATGTATACCAAATCCTTGGTATCATGTCTAATGTGTGTATGAATTTATGAACCCATTCCAGTCGCGGACATGCCTCCCATGTTGCATGATAATATTCAATATGGTTGATAGGATTAGTCAATCCTGTATACTTTTGACTAGTATAACTAATCTCTTCTCTGAACCTTATCTCCAACAATCTTCAACATTGTGGCCATTCCAAGATAGATTATTTATGTGCGACCCACCATCTGGGGGGTGTATCTTTTCCAAACCTTATCTCTAACAATCTTCGGCATTGTGGCAATTTCTAGTTAAATTCTTTATGTGCGACCCACCATCCGACGGGTGTAGCTTTCAGCACAGAGTCTAGAGCGGACAAGCGATGATGTTCTGTGATTTTTTCTTCAAACTATATAAAAAAATATGCAAGTTTAGGTAAACATTCATAGGTAGGTATCTCACTTTCCTCAGTTCCTACCCATTGCACAGATATTGTAATTCTTGCACACATTCTCATGGATACTTCGTGCATCCGATTCTGCCATTTTTCCAATGCTTCACTGGAATATGATGTACATGAGCTAATACTTCGCCAACTAAGATTTCAGTTAGCTGTTGTATTTACATAGTCATCCATTATAGACATGATGTTATAAATATGGTCAAGATAGTCACCTTGTTCTTCACTATTTATTGGCTCGACGTATCTCCAACCTTCTAGCGGATCAATTGGTGCGACCACCCTTAGCTCTGAATCTTCAAATGATAAGATTCTTTTCTTAAAATTGATGATGGTTTAATTATCGATCGCCCATTCGATCCCCAAAAGTGAATGATATGGGTTTGTGTCATCAACAATGTCAGTGACTTCAAAATCAACATACGTTCTCAAGCCTTCTACTCGACAGGCACTTGAGTCAATTGACCAATAGGTAGAACTTTCGACTGATTTGCTAATATGAGCTAGTGGGAGACAAATATAGTTGTGGTTTTCCCATGCTTTCCCATGTTTGTCTCATTAGAATGTTGACATCAGATCCCAAATATAAGATAATATAATCCATATCATAATCTCCTATATAGGTAGTCATTCGTAACTCGCGACCAGTATTTAGTCTTTTTCCCACTTGGTGTACTCTTCTGTCTGGTCGCACTTCTTATTGATGTTCTTCTATTAGAGCCGTAAAATCTACTATAACATATTTATCGCGGATTAATGATAAGCAAATTTAGAAAAATTATTTAAGCTTACTAACCTTTCCCATTGGTTTCATAACAAATGATCGAATCTTTCAGGCATCTCCATTATCAATATTCTTGGTAGTGTAGGAGCAGACATCGACACTTGATTCTTGTCGACAAATTATGGTCATGTGTCCATGAATACTTCCTTTTTTCTTTGGATGTCAAATGATACTTTATTTTGTGCCACTGGTCGCACCTGTGGTTGGTCATGCTGTGTGTTTTGGTCTTCTCCAGTCGCAACACCTCCTCTTGTCACATCAACAATATTTGCTTCTCTCAGCTCAACATAAATCATTTGGATATTTTGGTTTGGATTTGGATTGGGATTTTGCAGAGGGTTTGGATTTCCCACATTTTTAGCCTGCCACTTCACAATCAATTGTGAACATAGTTGAATGGTATGATCAAAATATTTACAATACGAACATGTCTTTGTAGGGCTCACACAGTCCCTAGTAAAATGTCCCGGTTGTCCACAACTATAACATATGATTTGGCCTCTTCCCCAACCAAATACTCCTCCTCCTTATTGCTGTCCTCGACCTCGAAAATTTCCACCCCCTTGGTTGAGGGTATTGTTGCTATGGATACTAGTTTTGTTGATATTGGGTTCGAGGATACAAATTTTGTTGATATTGAGACGGTGGATATTGAGCTTGCATTTGCTCTTCATTCTTCATCAAATAGGTATCCAATTTTTTCTCCTGTAGTAGCTGGAAAGCTCTGCAATCCTTCTAATCACGAGCTATAAATTTACAAAATTTATAGTATAGACTAGACAACGTACTTACAATCTTCTGCAAGTACAAACACTCTTCCGACCGATGGCCTCTAGTATGGCATATTCTACACCATGGTATCCCTTGTGCATTTATCGGATTCAACGCTCCTACTGCAACATAGTTCATGAATTCCAAGAAATTGTCCTTGTGGTGTCATTCATTTCTACATTTGGTACACCATATTTATTCTTGGAACTCCTTTCCTTTCTTAATGTCCTGGATTTGTAGTGTAAGGTTAGCTAGCCATGACTGAATCTGCATCATTCCTGCACCAGTCTCTCCAATCAGTGAGGAATCCAACTTCATTTCTATCTCCAGAGCTTCATTTTGAAACAAAACCTTTTGTTGCATCAAAAAAATTCAAATGTGTGGCAACAACACTGCAATGAACCATTCCTTGTGCTGTATGCTCGACATCTGAAAGCTTACTTTAGTCATTAATTTCTTAAATATCTAGTCGAAGTCCCACACAGACTCTATAGGAAATTGCTTAGACTAATTAATATCTGTAATACACTGAGATGTTTGAATTATTGAACCATTGATCTACAGGTAGCGAGAGCAATTGAAAGGTAGAATTGTGCAGTGGAATAATAAGAACAATGTACACTGAATAAGACAATTTTCTAACTAATCTGATAAGAATTGATCGGTAAATTACAACATTAATCTTCATTAATCCCAATAGTATTCAACAATGTTACAAGAAGGAGAATTCAAATCATGTGGATAAGATTCGAATCTACCAACTCAATCAGTTCTGGCTGGCTAACTAGAAGTGTCTAAATCACTATTGGAGCTCACTAGTCTAATTCCACATGTCTAATTCAGTATAACAATTAGTTAAACCAGTTAAAATGATGAAGTAGGTGAGAAAAGGAACCTACTCCCATGCAACCATGCAAGGCTGGTGCCAACTCAACTGAAATACATCTAACTGAATGTAACTGGAGTTTAACTTAGCATAACTACCTACCTGCCACAACGAACTGATGGAGGTTGCTGGTGGCACTCAAAGTAGCTACTAAAATGTAGGGATTGGTCTCAAAGTCACATTAACTGATGCATGAACAAGAATTAAGTGAGAATTAACCTCTATATGTGTTCCCCATATTCTAGTGGTTGGTATTGGTGGCACCAATGGGACCAATGGAACCAGTGGCACCAATGGAACCAATGGCTCAAGTGGAACCAAACGCAAGTAAAATACTCCTAAGTTAGGAAAAAAGATATAATAGACTATATATGGAAAAGGGAGGATTATAGAATCCTAACATGAGATTCATATTTAGGATTTTGAAATTAATTTATTAATCCCGCTAGAATGTGGTCGAGCATTTTTTGTCCGACTTTTGTCAGAACCATAAGAAACTTCATATACCAGTCGAGTGCATGACCCCTCATAGTCGTGATCATATGCAAATTCTTTATTGCATCATATTGGACTTGTCTCATAGTCCATACAGATTCACATAGAAACCAATGTTGCTTTGAGTCTTCTAACCCATTTCCATTAAATATCAAAAACTTAATATTGTTTCCAGCCATTATATTGACCTTTGGTGCTCTTGGACAAAATTTTTAGCTATTAGGACTCCCTTGTCCACTATTTCCACTATTATTGTTAGCTGTATTTACAAATCAACTAGGAGACAAGTTTATGGATCTTACCTCTAGAGATGTACATGGGGTCATAGGTGTTTCGTACTCGTACTCTAGATATGGATCTTCTGCTTCTGCTTCTTCTCTTTATGATATAGGCTGATATCCCTGTTCTTCGTCGCAAGAACCTTCATCAAAGTGAAACATCACCTCGTAATATTCTCCTCTGGTTGTACTACAAATTCCTCTTCTTTTCACAGTTCTTCTTCTTTTTCCCGACCAAAATCTCATTCCACTTCTTAGATATCCACCTTCTAGTGCAGTTTCGTTATCACTAGGGAACATCTCAACTTACTTTGCTCCATTTTTTGCACACTTATTTTGTGACATAACCCAGGTCTTTATATATAGTTATTTTAATCGTCGGACTCTATTTTCAAGATTCATTTTTTGCATACACACATCTTTATCCATGTTCTTAAAGATGTCAAGTATCTTCGTCATGGTCCTTGGAAAATTTTTCTTTTCACCTCACTATATGATGTTATTCTATCGACAACAAACTCAGTAATATATCCTTCCAAAATACTATCTACCCAAAAATATTAGGGTTTCTAATACTCTCTAGTCGCTGGATTAACTGAGAATTTCAATATGTTGGTTCTCCCCCTTGGAAAATTTTTCGCTGGGTCACTAGCTTCGAAAACCACTCATACAAAACTATAGAAAAATCACAAAACAAAATTTCATGAATATTAGTATAGAGGTATCGCTCTAACCACTTTTTTGGATTCAAACACAATCCTTTAGTTTCTTCTCGTGCAAACTCTAATTCTTTAGAATCCACCCACTCTTGAATTTTCGGCTTCGTCGGGTGCCAAAACATATTCCTCACCACAATGATTCACAGTCTTGATAACATAACCATTTTTTGGTGCTTGTCCTTTTGACCCAGGTTCAAACCTTCTTTGTATGACAACAAAGCCCAAGATATCGTCCCGACAGAGAAATGCTTAGTCGACATCACCTACGATGCAGATGTAGTCTCAGCCGAGATATCTCTTATGGGTAATTGCCAGAACTAGATTTCTGTAGTTGGGTGGGGATTTCTCCTTTCCCAGCACCTTATCAATTCCCTCGATTAAAGCCGGTGGGTGTCTTACTTATATTTATTATGCACATTCGATATATTACTCTACTTAGCCATTGACAAAGATTATGACAGTCAATACAATGCATTTAGTGATTCCAACTAGTAACAATGTGACATATGCATACTATAACTATTCATAAGCAAATATATAAACACTTATTCACATTATACATTCATTCAACATAAAAAAATTCATAAAATACACATCAACACTGTATTTAATGTGGAAACCCATCCAGGAAAAACCACAAAGTTGCTCTTCATCTAACATGAGAAATATATGCACCTTTTTTCTACGAACTCAACTTGTAGAATTTGTTATAGACATTCTTCTACACTCTATATAGAATTCCCTCTCCTCTCATGGTCTCTAGTCGCAGATCTATGAAGTTTTCTCTCCTTCACTCTACTATCGATCTGCACACAACCTTGATTGACTCACTCTTCTCTACGACTCTACTATCGATCCACACACATCTTGGATTGACTAACTCTTTTCTTCGACTCTATTGTCAAACATAGACTAACTAGGAAGTAACAGGCACAACTGGCTGACTAGGAAGTAACAGATGCCAACCTTGCACAGAGCTTGGGTTCTTCGTTTTATAGACTCTTTACATGTTATTATCAATCGACTTCATTCTGTTAGCCAATGGGATTCCATTCCTATTCCCATACATTCCCGTTACAACTGTCAATAGGAACTATCGACCCAAAATACAAAGATGCTTTTATTCCCTAAATCATGTGTGTCCCTAGCCAACTTCTTACCCACGATCTCTTCATCCGCTACACTCCATATATCATGGTTCATTCCGTCGCGACCGATATTCCTCGCATATTTCCCTTCTGTCATGGACTTCTTCCTTCACAGCTGCTTCTGTCACAACTTCCCTTCTACCAGTACTTCTTCTGTCTTATCTATTCCTCCTTCGAAGCTTCCTTTGTCACTCGACCGTACTCTTCACATCTTGAGCAACATTCTAACTGAATTCTACCTATCTTCTCCTAGGGCCAACAATGATTCTATGGAAGAAAATGACATTTATATTATTAAGAATGAATAGATAAATAGGTTGGTCCATGACACCATTGTTTCCATGGATGAAAACACACACATGGATTAGATCTATGAATATATTCACGATGTACCTCTTATTTATAAGGCACAAAAAACTCTTTACAAAGACTCAAAGAAAGGTCTTTTATATGCTATTTTGTTGTTAGTCAACTTGAATGTACTAAGTAATATTTCAAACACATGTACATGGCATAGATCCTAAGGTGTGCTAGTTGTTTCTTTATATAAATATAAGGTTTTGTGCTTTTTAATTATTGTAATACACATGCCCTTATAACCACTATTCAATATATTAATTTATTTTTTCTTGTATATTGTTAGGTGATATTCCCATTCCACCATCAATACTTTAACTTGCACATACTGATAATTGTGTTCCATTATGAAATATATAGGAATGGAGCATCACAAAATTGATGCATGTTCTTACGATCATAATATATATTATGAGACACATGCAACAAATTTTGAATGCCCTAAATGTGGAATTATGATATATTGAATTGATCATGTAATAAATAAGGTGCTTTGCAAATTTTTTCATTATATCCCCACAATTCCACATTTCAAATGATTGTTCAGGTGAAAAAGTATAGGACAATTTATGGATTATAATATTTGGAAGAGAAGTGAAGATGGTTGTATGTGAATTCCAAGAGATGGTTTTTTGATTTAGAGGCATCAAGGAAAGATGCCGCATATTTTTAGAACATCATAATGTTATACTTTCAATGGTAGCTAATGATGTCCATCCATTTGGAGAGCTCATATCCATTTATTTAGTTTGGCTAGTTTTTGTTATAAATGAAAACCTTCATCCTTGGATGTCAGTAAAGAGAGAGAACATATATTTTTTTCACAAGAATGGGTATCATTTGTATTTAAAAATAGGCTATTGGAAATCCATATAGCTGAAACAATATATAATATTCATTTTTTTACAAAAACTCTTTCATTTTTTTTTCATAAACATAATAACTTGTCTTTGAAGATTTTGATTAGTGTTAGTCATGGAATATCTATAAATATAACACCTAATGTACTTTACTAATAAAAACTTCATGTAAACTACATATATAAATTTAAGATACAGATTTGTGACCATTATAGGCCTCCTCCACTAACACATCTTCTTTCACTCAGATTTATTCCTCTTAATATTTCTACTATTCATTGAGAGCTATCATTTCTTCCTAGAATGTGTACTCTTCAACTACATTCTCTTTCACTAAGGTTGTCGAGACACATGGAAAACCCACCGTATATTGAGAGCTTCATGAAAATCCTAGAATGATGTTATAAATCATATTGGAGTCTGAGGACAATTTTCCATATTTTAAAGTCAAATATTGAATCTTAGATTCCATATATTATTTATTTTCATATGTATGCTCAAGTATTCAATTGATTTCTTAATATCCTTTAGTTTACTTAACATTTTTATTAATATTCTCTTAATCTCAATATTATTATCTTTAGGGATTCCTCCTAGAGCAAGGTAGCTTGTCATTGCAAGGGCTTGAGTCTTTTCATTTAAAAGTCTCAAGGTTTCACCAAATGCTTGCTGAGAGGGTATAGGAGAGCTTAAGGGAGATAGCATAATTATTGATATTTTTAGAATAAAGGAGATGCTAAACCCAACCCATTGGTAGCCTTTTTTAATTATAGCCGACATAAACCAAGAGAAAAAATGTGAGTACTTACCAATTATCACATACAATGGAGTACCTTTGAGGAGTTGTGTAAGCATTTAAATAACTATGAAGGAATTATATTTGGGCCCTTTTCCAAGCAAAGTGTATTCCTTCGAGGTGCCAAAATATACATGTATAATCTTCTATAGTAGGTGCATACCCTTCACCCTTAAACTACATGATGAAAATAGAGTCGGACCCCATTTCAAATATCTCACCTTCACTTCGTGTAGGATTTATGGATGGATTAAATTCCAAACCCAATGTCAAAGCTTGGTTTGCTAATTGATTTTCCCAATTGTTGTTTGATCAATGAGAGTGAAGCAATTGATATGAATCTAGGAAGTTAAGAATACCTTGTATTCTAAGTATCATTTGATTGAGACCTTTTTCCAATGTTGAAGCTTGGTTTTCTAATGAATTTTCCTAATTGTTGTTTGATTAATAAGAGTGAAGCAATTGATATGAATCTAGGAAGTTAAGCATACCTTGTATTTTATGCATCATTTGAATGAGAGTTGAGTATTCTTCATGTTGTCACTTTTTCACTAGGCCTATGATCAAAGAGGAACATCCAAGGATGAAATTTGACTTGATGTTCTAGGTATTGAGAATCGAGACTCCAAGGAATAAGTTGCGTATCCCTTCCTAGTTATTGGTTATTCTCCCTAGTCCCCAAAGAAATATTATTGATGTGTTTCATTTGGGGCCAATGAGAAATTATACAACACCTACCAGGGTTTCCTTTTGATGCTCCATAAAAAATCTTGTGTTGCTTATCCTCTTTTAACCAAAATTCTAAATTATTCCATTTCATATTTTAATTTCCGCTGGCACCCTATAATTATTTTTTGAGAACAAATTTGGTTTGAAGGGAAATACCATGTATAATATATTAAGCCCATGTCTTCTCTTCCACATAACAAATTTTCACTTTTTAACTAGCTTATGGGTGGATGATTTAAAGCTTCATTCATTAAAACTCTCTACTAGCCATTTGGCATGGTATATTCAACTATGGTATGAATATGGCTCTTCCAAATATTGAAACATAGATATTTGGGGAGGGATTTCCACACATGAATAGAGAGAGGCTTCTTGTTTAATGAGACAATATAGGATATGTTTCATTGGATAAACATATCACTCTAAATAGGTTTTTGAAATCACTTTACCAAGCTATGCTAGAGCTAGGTTCTAGACCTATTGAGTGTAGGGGCATTATAAAAATAGACGGAATGCATTTTTTTCTACTTCTCTACACATGAAGCACCATGATGGCCCTTGTATACCTAGTTTTCTTAACTTCTTTATTGTTAGTGCGTTCCCATGTGCTAATATCCAACATAATGCATTTATTTTTGGGAGCCTATCTCTATGCCAAATGTCTTTCCACATTATTGATGTTGGAGGAAGTGTAAGATTTCTTAATAAGACATGATATGGATAACTCATATTGAATTTTCCCACTCTGTCTCCCCTTCCACTTTGGTATCTTGAGGCATTTCTAATTGGTGCAGATAATTTTAAAATTTCTCGTGGATTGAAGTAAAGAGTGGATAAGTGCTTAGGTAATTCTAACTGTTTCTAGCATACCCTTTTACCAACAGTTTTTGAATCAAAGATATCATATAGTGTCTTGTACCCATTTCTATTAAGACAATGCTTGAGGTCATACAAATCGACCCTAGAGGACATAGGATATTTCTTTATGATGTCATCATTTCAAATGCTGATTTGTATTCCACTTCCCAAGATCCAAGTGAGAGTTTCTTGTCCTGTCATAACCGAATGTTTGCATAAGTTCCAAATGTTCGATCCTACTCTCTTTTCTATTTATTTATCTATGCAATGCTTCATAGGGAAACCAAAGTATTTATTCCTTAATTATTTTTTCCACCATTCCCATTCCCATTCACCCAAAACTATTTTCCAAAGAATATTCCCCCCTAAGGCTAGTCTCATTATATTTGGATCTTTTACTTGCCTAGACCTCCATTTTTGGGAAAGCACAAATGAATTAATAAATGATATTTCTTGGAGTTAGATTTACCTCCCCACCATAAAAAAACCCTTGACATTTTCTGACTTGTTTTATTCATTACAAAAGTCAGTGCTAGCATACATGATCCGGAATATAACCATAGAAAATAAAATGAATTTCACTAGTATGAGCTTACCAACTATGTTTAACCATGAAGCACCCCAATCCTAGTATTAGAATTTATCTTTGGAATTATTGACTCCCAATTTGTTTTGGGATGTTTATGCAAAACAAGGAATCTTAAATAGTTGAAGGAGGTTCAATTTAGGAGGCATGGGAAACCGAGAGATCATTCGTAACAAAGATGCCAACAACTTCCATCCCAATATTTGAATTTTTCCATTATTTATTTGTCCACATGATGCTTCAATAAATACATTTAATGTTCTTTTAAATCTCTAACAAATTACTATGGATGATTCTCCCAATATCAAGGTGTCATATGTGAACTAAGCATGATTAAATGACCTAACACCACTTGCAATAAATATTCCTCTAGAGATCCATTAATTATTTTAGTTTCTATATTTGGACTTAAAATTTATACCAAGAAAATATACAAGGAGAAAGTGGGAAAGCTTGATGAATTATGTTTGCATTAATTTTTCCATGTAATTATTTTTAAGAGTGTTAACAGCGAACCAATGCATTTTTTGTTTTTGTTCCATGTTTTGCATGTACAAGGAATTTATTATTTGTATTATCAAATATATTGGTAAGAACCAAGTTAGAGACATGGATGTAAGTTTTATCCCCTTTATTAATGAAATTTTAAATTTACAGGATGGCATCACTAAATATGGCATCTACAAACCAACATGTCAAACACAATTTCAATTTCCATGGAATACCTACATGGACAATTCATGATGCGCTGGGGAAAACACATTTTTGTGGTATGTAAATTGCAATAAATCTATCATTTATTAAATCATGTATTTATTTGAATATTTTAACATTGTATTAAATTATTCTATATCTTTTAGGGATTCAAACAAAGGGTAAATATGCATGTCTAGTATGTGGTCCCAAAATGATATCTAGATGTTTAAGAAGTTTAGGAAATGAAGTGTATCATGAATACATACATTTCCTCCCTAGGAACCAAAGGTATCAAACTACCAAAAATATATTTTATGGGTAGGATGAGGCCAAGAAAAAAACATGAAGAATGATGCCTCAACTATGAAAAAAGACAACTAAGAAGAAACATGGTATGCAATTGGTTTTTATTACACCTATATTTGTTACTTATTCTAGTTTTAATTTTTTTAAAATTTAGTTTGATAAAAAATTATTTCCATTTATGTTTCCTAAATGTTGTAAGGGTGGGATTCCATAAGGTATTAAACAATACTCCATCCAATTATGCCAATTTCCCTAATATGAGAACCTCAAAGTGTCTCATTTGTTTTACATAATGCATATTGGAAAGGCCGTCACATAATGTTTATGGAAAATTCTAGATGGGTGGAATAATGAAAATAAAATTGCTAAATTTATTAGTGACACTAAAGAAGACAATATAATGCACCATTTGACTCATTATTATAGTGATGGACAACCAACCAATCCTCCATGTTATTACCAAGCAAGATAACAATGTTATAAAATAGGTTATATAGAAGATTACATTTCCCATTGGTTTTTCTTCGAAAATTAATAATATATGAATGAAAAAATGTGATTATGATGGGGAAAACAACTCATGATTGTCATACCTTTATCAAGCTTTGATGTTTTCTAATATGTATGTATGCATACACACACACACCTGTGTGTGTGTGCGTGTGTAATAGATGTTTGTTGAAAAAATAATGATCCAAGTGGAGATCGGTGGCCACCCACCTAGTCCAATGGTTCAAAACACATTTTTCCATCTTGGCAGTTTTTTTACAGTTTTTTATAGGTCCTGAACTTCTGGGGAAATTTTGAGGCCCTAAATGACATTTTACTAGCATACAAATAAACAGTAGACAACCTATGGCTATGTATTGGGTCATTCATAAAGTGTACTTATTGATTAACCATTCCAAACAGAATGCCAAGCTCCCCAAACAAATATTGGTGCAAATGTTACTTGTCATGTCCCCAATTAAATAATTTCCAAATAAGACTATTTGCAAATAATGTTTCACCAACCTAACAGTTCCCTAGGTTGAGATGGAGACATAAATTTTGTAATAAGGGGATATGAGACCCAAAAGGACTTTAGTTTAGCATATTCAAATTTAAATGGGTCACATAAATGATAAATTCTAATAAACTAAGGTGGCATGGATTCATGAAGACACTTGGAAGCTTGTGGAGCCTTTGGGTGACTAGATTCCTTGCACACTTGGAATGATATTCATACAAATTCGAAAACATGGGTAATGTAACATTATTGGATGGTTATGTGGTGTCAAATATCATATAATGATCCAAGGAATTAGAATTGGTAAAGGAGGGTAACTCCCATGGAAGAGGAAGAGACTAGAAGACAAGGTGTGCCACTTGGCACGAGATTCTATGCACTCTATGACAACAAATGATGGAAGATTCTATGACAAGTATGATTTCTGACATATGAAAAATCTGAAATGTCAGGGCCAAGAATAGCCACCACGTGGTCTAATTTGGGAGTTAGAGTCAGCCATTCGAATTGTGGAAAGAATTGGAGCATGAAGAGGAAGACACATGTCATGAGAGTTACTAAACCACTAAGATGAGTTGGAGGAAGCTCATGAAGGGAAATTAGACCTTAGGAGGCCTCATGAAGTTAATAAAAATATTCCATGAGGAATGAGAATATTTTTTGATGATTTGTGAATTTTCCTTTGGAATTTCGAGAGCAATTGCTTGTCCATTGCACGGTGAGTGTTCACTCTCCCTTCTTGTGAACCAATTTCGAGAGTGTTGGATTCCTTTCCAAGTTGGTTGATGGAGAGGCCATTCAGAAATCTCATGGGAGATTAATGAATGAGTTTTATTTTCCATTTGAAGGTCCATACAGTTGAATTCTCATTTATCTCCCCATTCTCTCATTCCTTCTCCATTCCCCCAAACTCTCATTTGATGGCGCACTTGTTGGAGTGATTCTTGCGCCTTGCTGAGGATAGTTGATGAAAAATATTTGATTTATGATGTATGGATATGTAATATAATATCCATATTCTCTTTAAGTCAAAATCCCAGAAATACATTTATGAAAGGCTCACATTCCCCATGCTCTTGAATAACTAGTTTTCATGGATTTGGATTCAATATTGAAGTAGCTTTATATCATATTTGTATGAGGAAATTTATATGAGTTTTATGACGACGGAGAAGAAATATATGATGTATGTCTCTATAATATAATGTCCACATTCTATGTCATTATAAATATCAGAAATACATGAATGAAAAGCTTGCATACTCATGCCCTTGTATCGCTAGTCTTCATGGATTTTGGCTTCAAGCTTGAAGTAGTTTTATACAAGATTTGTATGAGAGATATTATATGAGTTTGAGGATTTTGTGACAACTGTATATGATGTATTACTCTGTAATTTCATTTCCATATCCTCTGTGTGTCTAAATCCAATAAAATCATATGTGAAAATCTTGCATTCCCCTGCCATTAGGTCACTAGTTTCCATGACTTTGGATTCAATCTCGAAGGAGTCTTGTATCATATTTGTATGAGGGATGTTATATGAGTTTGATGATGTTGTTACAGCCATATATGATGTTTTATTCGTAATTTCATGTCCCTATTCTATGTGGGTCGAAATCCAAGAAATACATATGTGAAACTCTTACAATTCCATGCTACTAATTCACTAGTTTTCATGTATTTGAATCCCATACTTAATGAGATTTATACCATACTTGTATGAAGGGATTTATATGGTGTTTAATACTGTTTTGGAATCAATTTGTATTCTATATATGGTCCCTATACGTCACATCCTGATCTGAACCTTTAACTCTACCTTTCATATGTCAAAATCGAGCTAGTTAAGCAATTTCCCCATAAGCAATTTCATTGAAAGTTATCAAACGAATGTGGAACTATATAACCAGTTTTCAGAACTAATAACCATGTGTAATGACATTCCATGCGTTATTATATAATTCCCCATACTCTAATTACAAAATTTTGAGGTTCGTACATGAGTTGGGAACCCCAGTTGGTCTACACCCTAGGGGGGATTTCATCACAATTTCCTTGTAAGTTTTGTCCTTTTTGTCATCATCCCAAAAAAAGGTTGCATAGGTATAAAGTACAATACAAATTATACATAAACCACCTTTGTATGTTTTAATACTCACCATACCATCTCCTTTAAAATTTGGGACCATTTGGTGAAAGTTGGAACCCTCTAGAGTCATGACTAGTTAAGATTGAATAATGCCTAACTTGTGCATTTCTCCAAAATTTACAAAAATGGACATTACAGTGGAATTTATAGGCAGCCATTCTAATTGGGGGAAATAATTGGAGCATGAAGAGGAAGACACGTGTCATGAGAGTTACTAAACAACTAAGATGAGTTGGAGGAAGCTCATGAAGGGAAATTCGACCTTAGGAGGACTCATGAAGTTAATAAAATGACGTCATGAGGAATGAAAATATATTTTTATCATTTTTGAATTTTCCTTTGGCATTTGGAGAGCAATTACTTGTCCTTTGCATGGTGAGTGCACACTTACCCTGCTAGTGAGCCAATTTCGAGAGAGTGAGATTATCATCCAAGTTGGCCATGGGAGAGGCCATTTAGACCTCTCATTTGGAGATTTAGAGAGTGTTTTATTTCATACAGGATGCTTCTTCTATTCGTGACCCATATTTCCTCCCATTCTCTCAATTTCTACTTCCATATTTCCATGTTTTTCTATGAAGGCGCACTAGTGTGAATGGTGGTTGCGCCCCATTGAGTTCAGTTCATTCAAAATCTCTGATTTATGATGTATGGCTCTTTAATATCATGTTAATATTATCTATAATTTGAAATCAGAAGTAATACATATGCAAATGTCCACATTTCCAAGCTTTCTTGTGACTAGTTTCCATGTGATGATTTTCCCTTTCAATGGAGATTGTGTATCTGATGTATATTGTGACTTGGTTCAATGTTATATGATGTTAGTGAGATATTGAAATTATTTCAATGGTATATATTCATATTTATCTGTTCTGAACCATTATATGCACCATTTATGAGTCGAAGTTGAGCTTTATTGTGTCATTTCCCTCAAGAAAATATCACTGAAATTGTGCATTCGAATATGAAGATTTAATACTCCGTAAAAAAACTATTAAACACATATAATTACAGTAAATTAAGTATAATTATATCCCCATACTATTTTCTGAAATTTTGGAGGGTTTCTTAGGATTTGGAGAGTCATTTCTTCCCACACCCTAGGGGGAATTGCATAATAAATTGCAAGTATTTTTGCTCATTTTTCCATCATGCCCAATTCAAGTTGAAGATGTATATGAAATGTATTAAAAATATAAGAGAGTCAATTTAAGATTCATAAGACTCCCCACATCATTCCCTACAAAATTCGATACCCTCTTGATCCATTCGAATCCCCTTGGGTCAAAACTAGTCAAGACATTTTTTCCAAAATTCCGCCTTTATTGGGAATATTTGACATTACAAGTGGTATCAGAGCATGGTATTGGAACCTATTTAAGTTATGGATGATAAGTATGAATTTAAAAAATTCAACAAGTTATATGTTTATTATACGACCAATCAACTCATGCAAGGATTCGAATTGGTGGCTAACCATCTTAGGGTAAGATGTAAGCAAGGGGTAAAATAGTTTCCATCATGGAGAGACACATAATACCATTAATTTTGAATACTTTTATGATTGGTTTAATGCATATAGGAGCAATAATTCAAATTTTAACTCATTAAGGAATAATGAACAATCCACAAGTAGGGAGGAGACCAAGGAGCCACCAAGTTCCGTGGGTGGTGAAATAGAAAAAGAATTACATTATGAGGATAGAAAGTCACTCCCAAGTGAATTTGAAAAATATGAGGAAAAATCACATGAGAATGAAGAATATTCCCTTGAAATTATTGAATATCATTCCAAGACACATTATACTATGGACATGGACCAAAGGGAATCTACTGATGGATGCATGAACTGTGAAGGAGTACCTGCTGATGGGTTCTCACAAATCTATATTGGTGACATAGATATCAGATTTGAAAATGTTTCTGCAAGATAAATTTATCATGATAATAAATATGAATACCTTGTATAAGCTAATGAAGAACCAATTTCAACCTCCCCATCACCACTTGAGCTTCAAGAAGTTGATCAAATCAAGAAGAAAGAAGAAGCGGAGGTTCACTCCCATGAACCATCCTTCATTTAAGGGTCTTTGAATATGAGTGAAATGAATATCCATGAGGAAATTAGCATACTCCATGACACTAAATCATTGGTATAAAATTCTTGTTGGAAATTTTCTTCATTGGAGGTGTTATGGAGAGAAATTCCTATGGCTTGGGGTACCACAAAAGACAGATTAACTCCAAAAATAAATCCTTCCCTATATGCAAGAGAAAAAAAAAATATAACACTAAAGGATCTTGATTCGTACCTTATTCCAGACGGTTGATGTAGATCCCCGTTGATCTTTTTCACTCTCGCTTGTATTAGCAATTTGCTTCCTCAACATTCAACAAACAAGACAAGCATGCTATATATAATTGTGTTAGACCTACTCTAGCATATATAATCAATAACATATAAGCATTCAAAATCATCCATGGATCAAATACTCATTTAAATACACATTATTGGATAGGAAAAGATATTTCTATTGATATAAAACAAAGATTACAATAGTGACAACCTCTGTCGGCACGTCTGCAAATCGGAGAAACTGAGTCCCCCACTTGGGCCTCCACCACTTCAATCCTCCATCTCTCGATAGCAAGCTCACAAGCAAAAGGAAAGCTTGGGAAGAACACAAAGTGCTCCAAGGGACAAAGGGATGCAGACTCAAGTATAAGCTCTGACAACAATCGACTATAGTTTTCTTGCTCTTCAATTCCTCTCCCTTCAATGTATCAAAATAGTTCCTTATATAGATCTTCAATGGGGTAATGGAAGGTCGAACCCAAGCGATCTCAAGGCATATGGAAGGCCAAGAGACAAGTCACTCGGATCCACATCAAGGAAAACTCCAAAATCATTTAGCGTTTTGCACACATCCTGATGTACGTGGGTTTAAGGGTCAAACCTGGGTATATACGCGAGAAAGGGATTAAAAGTCGCGTATGGAAATTATTGCATGTTTTTAGGGATGATATTGGAAACAAAAAAGGTACAAAAATGGTCCACGGGGTCTAAAGAGTCTATAGAGGGACAGGGAAGGCCATAAAGGTGCAATCCACCATGTGTGGTAAAATCAGTTGTAACAGATGCCCCCTAATGTGTGAGGTTAGAGGGGTCATTATACGATGGCTGAAATACATTATAAGTCCATCCTAGAAGTGGAGTGATGAAGAACCCAGTGGAAGAACCAACCATCCAATCAATACAATACAATGATCAAAACTCTGCACATAACTGCAAGTAGATGTAGCAGTCCCAGATACATAAGAGTACAATGGCCATGAATAGGCATGATACAAAATATGAAATGTGTGTTCATCGCCACGTACAATATAGATAGATCAGAATCTCCATGATGAAGATATACACAGGATCATGATCTCCATGAATGCTGAAGATATATACTGGATCAAGATCTCCATAATGGCTGGAAATATCTGACATATACTGGAATCAAGTCACGAGAGATGAAATCTCATGAACACTGGCACGATCAAGGAGGTAGCATTTATGAGATGCCACTAGTCTGGAAGGTCTTCTACACAAACCGCTACGAGTAAATGTCCTACTATGTGAATAGAGGTGTCGAGGTTGAACATAGTATTCCATCATCTGATTACCGGTCATTGATGTATATCGTTAACAGACGCGAGATCACCCATCGATAATGAAAATGGGAATCAAGGTACTAGAGTGCAAACTAACAAGTGTGAATAAATGTGTTGAGGTTGAACACTTGAGAGAATCCATTGATCAGGGGACATTGATGTATTCCCAAAAAACTGTCGATAGCGAGAGAACCTGCCACTGATGACTGCAAGTCTCAAGGCACTCAAAAATGACTCTAGATTCCTATCCCAGAATAAATGATCTAAAGTTTATGGGATGAAATCCACTAGAAGGAGGGAATTAAGGCATCCCCCATCATCCAACACGAGGTAATCAGCAAAGCTGTATAATGTGGAAGGACTCGATCATAATATGCACAAACCAGTAACTGTATCGGGAATGGCTGACATACAAAGTCTAGATAACTGAGGAATGACCAACTCAGGTTTCAAATTCCTTAGAACAAGAGAATAAAGGTGAATGGTGACTGAATGTAGGCAGTATAAACTCGATATACAAAACTGGGACATCTCTACGACACAAGAGGCATCGACAGAGGCTCCATAGGGACTGGAAGCTTAACTAGTCAGTGGAGATAAACTCAGAGAAATGAGCACAAATCCTAAAGTCAAACTATTAACCCAACCAACAGATGTGATATACAGTGCTCTATTCGAAGGCGACACAACTCGACTGCTGCCAAAGATAACATCTTTTCTTGTCCGGTTTTTTGTTTTTTTGATTTTTTTTTTGGACTTTTTCAAATATTTTGAAAAGCTTGAAAAAGAATAAAAGTGCTTTATAGTTATAGAATAGGAGGAGACGAGTGTCAAGGGGCAAACAAACTAGTTACAAGCAGCGGAACATACCTATGCTCAATGCAAGGACACACGTGTAGGATAGCGACACTCAGGGGAAAGTCCCCTCCTAGTAAAAATAGGGAATCAAGCTGCAAAGGATATACAGAATGGCTCTGCATGGCTAGACATGATACACGCTCGGGCTATATGGCTGATACTCAAAGTCATGGAAGCCGACATAAGGCTCAAATAAGGCAGGAAAAGCTCATGATAATGCAATTACAACTTGATACAAGGGAGTCCTGAGGAAACAGGCCAAATATCAAGAGGAGTATGAGGCTCTTGCGAAATGACATGGCGATACTATACACCGGACTCCCACACCCTAAAGGACAAACTGTCGGCATGGGAGCCAAATGCAAACAAGGAGCTAACTAGGGAACCCATGTAAGGTCAAACTCTACCATTCACATCATGTCACTTCTAAAACAGCAAGAAGGTTCCATGACAGGATAGAATGGATTCGTACCTAAGGTTATAATGAAATGGTCATAAGGTCATGCAAAATGAAAAAGGAGCTGAAATCTAACCTATATGCCAGTTTAAACATCATACCTGAAATCGACACGAACGGGTCAAAACAATGGTCGAACCGACGCTCAAAATGGTCTCCTACATCATCATATTAGTTAAAAACGGTCCAAAAGGGTCAGAAACGGTTCAAAACTATAGAAAGGGGGTAAAAATTTTCAAAAATTTTGAATTTTTTTCTATAAATAGTAAAAAATTCAAAACATTATATATCATTTTAAATTTTTACCCAATTGAGCTTAGAACTTCAAATGCGAATTCTAGGAGTTTTGTAGGGCGAAATCCGACACCGTTTTTTCCAGGTAACTTCCCATGCCCTGCTATTCCATTTGCATGTAAATTTTTTCAATTTCCATGGTCAAAACCGATTTCTAGGCCATTCTAAGATAGTCGCTTCGGCCCATGCAGAAATCGGGGATTTTTTCGCGTATAGGGCTGGCTATACGCGGAAAAATGTCCCAAAGGCGCGTACATACGCCGCTGTTTTACAAACAATCACGTATGTGGCCGCATTTAATATTTTTTAAGACAAATAATGACCAAAACTCAATGTAAATGTGCAGGATGGTTCTAGAATGGAGGGAGAGAGAACACAGGGATGTAGAAGAGGCTGTATAGGGTGATCTAATGGCTCAACAAGATCTTCGTGCATGTGGGCTATACAAGTTTTGGTGTCTTTGGGGCTTAAGGGACAAACCAAGACTGTTGTAGATGCTAGTATACTACTGGGATCCTGACTCAGAGTCTTTCCATATTGACGAGATGTCCCTCACTATAGAGGTGGAGGACATATACTTCATTACAGAATTGTCCCAACGGGGAGAAGTGGTGAACCTATGTTCTCAAGGGCTCGGAGGTGGCCTCACAATTGATGAGTATATTGCTGTTTATTGTTATCAAGACACGGAAAAGGTTGGGAGTTAGATCCCAAAAAACTCCATACAGGTACCAGGCCTGAAGGCCATACTACAGACACTCAGTAGGATAGTAGGGCTAACCTCACTCCACCAGGACTCATGACCCTTGATGTTCTATGCAGTGGAGTGCATGAGACCCACAGTTTACGATTGGAGTACTGCGCTGTTGAGTAACATGAAGCAACAACTTAGTGATTGGAAGATGGGCAGGGTATGAAACTTCGGTTTCAACAATATACTAAGCACGTTCTTCTTCGAGTGTGTTCCGGGGCTTAGCCCTAGAGTTGATGTTCCTCCTCATGGGGTTCGAGATCCAACCCAACGACGTTGGGCAGATGCGATGCGCAGAATGGGCGAAGGTAGGATGTCTAACCCCTACCAAGCTGATTTCTTTCCATGGTGGCGGCGACAGATAGTTTCCATTGATGATTACCCCTATGCGGGGATAGATTTTCAAGGAGATCCCGACATGCCCCTACCACCAGGATCAGCATACGGTGACATTGGTAATGAATCCCAACCCTCTTTTTAAGTTTTTTGAATTATTTAAGTTTTTTTTGTTTTTTGATATATGGAACCAAAAGAATGTTTTTACGTGACAACACATAGTGACATCTTGTCATGTGTGTGCAGATGTAGGACCACGGCGGCCTGACGGTTTCCCTCGTCATAGATAGAGGGGAAGAGGAGATGACATCATGGGTGTGGATGCAGAGCGGACGCTCCAAAGCATCCACACAAACTTTGTGCGACTGATACATAGGGTACCCATGGCGCAAGTCAAGGACTTTCCCGAGGCCATGCAGCAGCAGGTGGTGGGTGTATCATGAGCATGGGTGTAGTTGTTTCGACAACTAGCTAGACCCGTGGTGACTTTCCATGATCAGAACCCCCCTCCTCCTCCACAGGCTTAGATACCTGGGAGTGACACATTTTTGTACTATCGTGTATTATATTTTGGTGGCTCGGAAGCCCCATTTTTTTATTATGACACTTATGTATTATGACGTGACATTTTGGATGTTTTAATGAAATTTTTTTATGATGATCGATTTTATTTATTTACATGTGTAAAAATGTATGTTTGTGATGAGCTTATGGTCTGTGAAACAAATTCCAATCTAACACATAGTTAGCATATGAGTCAGCAACTTGATTATAAATTCTTGGAACATGTATGTATGTTATGTTGTCAAATTGTCATTCTAACAATCTCACACGTAAGAATATTCATAATAATGTTGGATCCCTAACATGATATAATCCATTCAGCTGTGACACTATTAACTGTGAGTCAAGACGTACCTCAAGAGAGAGAACACCATGTGAAATGGCATCCCTTAGAAGCTAGATAACGGCACTATATTCAACAACATTGTTTGAAGAGGGCTGTAAACATACGCCTCCTGAAGACAATACCTGACCCGTAGGAGTATAAATCACCCAAGTAGCAGAGGCTGAGTGTTGAGTGTGACGGCTAGCATCATCAGTGAATCCTATATAGACGGAAGACTCCATTGACATATGCCATAAGAAATGAAAGCTAATCAACAACCCGATCACCATAAGAAAAACCTAACTATGCAAAATACTGTACAATAATATACAATAATCAGCCCTGGCTGAGAATCATGCATAGTACTTTTTAAGAAAGAGCCCATTTCTAGGCTCTGCCAACGCTGTCCCCTCGTAATCTAATATATCATAGGCACCCTTCTCTAACACACGTTTGACAACGTAAGGACCATGCCACATGGGGTTACATTTTCCTGCCCCCAAGGGTTCTTTAGCTTGATCCCACAAAAGGACCAAATCTCCTTCACTAAACTTCCTCGAACAGACAGATTTATCATACTGGACCTTAACGTGACGCTTATTTACTTCTAGAGACACTAAGGCATCTCGGCACTGCTCATCAAGCTGCTCTAAGTGGACCAAACGTTCCTCCAATGGGGAAGTGTCTGGTAAGAGCTCTATGGCTATCTTCAATGAAGGGATTTCACATTTAATTGGCAAGACATAATCCACTCCATGTACAAGCTGATATGGGGAAAAACCAGTGGCAGTCTTAATCGCAGTTCTATAAGCCCACAAAGTAGGATATAACATGATATGCCAATTGGTCTTGCTTTGTGTGATGGTTTGCTGGAGAATTGACTTAAGTGATTTGTTCACTGCTTCAACCTGTCCATTCGATTGAGGGTAATAAGAAGATGAATGCTCCTGCTTATACCCTAACTTCAAGGCCAACTCTTCCATCATTCAATTCTAAAAGTGCCTATCATGGTCAGTGACAAGCTCCTTCGAAATACCAAATCGAGTAATAATTTGGTTGAATAATAAATGCGTGGCTATCTCACCATAGGATTTAACTGTGGGAATAGCCTCAACCCATTTCATGAAATAGTCAACAACCACTATAATATGATGATGCCCCCCAGCTGAAGCTGGGTTGCAATCCATGAAATCAAGCCCCCACTTAGCGAAGGGATCGGTGGTGATAATAGGATGTAACGAGGCAGGATGTGAGCGCATATTCCGTGAAAACACCTAGAAAGGGTGGCACTTCTTGATCGCATTGACACAATCTTTAAATATCAACAACTAGAAATAACCCGCTCTCAAGATTTTTTGGGCTGTAAAAAGCCTAGATAAATGACCACCACACTCCCCTCCATGGCAATCATTCAGCACAATATTAGCCTCCCCATGAGTTAAACAACGGTGTAAAATGGAATCTACCCCACGGCAGTACAATGTGTTATCCAATATACCAATCATATCCATGGACGCGACCACATAAAGCAAAATGTCACGGCTATAGTCGGGTGGACTAATCACGGGGGCTGATGCTAAGGCTCATTTAAGTGCATCAAAGGACTCCCGAGCTCCCTCATCCCAGCAAAAGGTAGTGTCCTTCTTGAAAAGAAGCATAATTCCTTTAGTCAAATTGGAAAAATTAACCACGAATCTCCACAAGAAATTTGCCATGCCTTGCAAACATTGAAGATGCCTAATGTTTCTCGGGGGAGACAATTGAAGTATTGCCTCAATCTTTAAGGGATCGACTCTTATACTCTCCTTGGAGACAATGAACCCTAATAAGAAACAAGACTTCACGCAAAAGATGCATTTATGAGGATTTAACCTAACCAAATAATGATGGCATCTTTTGAACATTAATCTCAAATGGTAGGAATGACGCATCCTCTGACAAGAATGAGCAGAAAGGTTATCCAAAAAGACTTCAATAATTGATTTGAGATCATGGAAAATCAATGTCATAGCCCGCTGAAATGTGGCTCCGGCATTTTTGAGGCCGAAATGCATCTTCCGATATGCAAAGCTACCCCGAGGACAAATGAATGCAGTTTTATGTTGGTCCTTGGGTTTGATTTGTATCTGATTGTATCTAGAAAATCCATCCATAAAGGAAAATACCTCACTTCCCACATACTCATCCAAAATTTGATCAATAAATGGTGTGGGAAAATTATCCTTAGGACAGGCACGATTCAAGTCAAAAAAATCAGTGCATATACAAATCGCTTCTTGCTTCTTATCAACCGGAACGGGGTTTGAAACCCACTCCGTCAAGGGAATGTGATAGATAAAACCGAAATTTAACAGCTTTTCTATCTCAGCCTTAATTACGGGTGCTTTTCTAGGATTCACCGTACACAAGCGTTGTTGAACAGGCTTAGCATTGTGGTAAGTCTTAATTTCATGTTCAACAATGCGAGGGTCGATACCTGGCATTTCCTTGTATGACCAAGCAAAGACATCACAAAACTCTTTGAACAGCTTGGTATACTCTTGAATCTCAGCATGGGAACATTCTGCCCTAATATAGACCTTCTCAATCTTTCTAGGATCGCAAGAGATATTGATAGTGATGGTAGGAGATATGTTCGCCATGTTTCCATTAGGCATCGGACCAAGAGAGCTCAATGGAACCATGGGACTACCAATTCTCTCATTAAGAATCTCCCTAAATTCTTCACACTCCAAACAGTCAAGCTCAGGAAGAAAATAATATCTATGATGTAACCCTTCCCAAGGTGGCTCAACGCCAGACATGGCCTAATAATAGCTTCATCGGACGAAAAAACACTATCAAGGCAATAATGTGCATGAGAAGACTTAACTGCCCATGCAGGCAGCACATATGGTCCCCCTCCTCTGTCCACAAAGAGGAAGGACTAGGCTCTGCAACACATTCAAGATTCACTTGATATGCTATCATTGCTGCAGGTAATGGCACGTCCGTTTCGATAGGCTTACTCGAAGGACTCGGTGTAGGAATGATCCAAGGATCTTCCATATAGGTACTACAAAAAGACACCGAACTAAATGAAGATGAAGCCCCACTGAAACTAGACCCGATCATAAGAACGGGTGGAGGACAACCAAAGGTTCCCATAAGGGATGGATACATGCCAACACCCACAGTCCCAGTTGCCGGCTGAGAATGATCGATAATCGGGATGGAAGCTCTCGATGATGTAGTAACACTCAGATTTTTGAATGATGTCTGATCAATCGTAACAATATTCCCATTAAATGGAAAGCATACAAATCGAAATAGAGAAGAAGCTACGGCTTGCATACTATACATCCAATTCCCACCCAGTAACAGATTGTAATCAAGGGGCGCATCAACCACCTCGACCTCCATCACAACGGTCTTCCCTCTCAAATAGACCTTAAGAGAAGGAAGAATTTCGTGTGGCTGAAATGATATACCATCAAAAGTAGTCAACATGGTAGAGGATTTAAATAGCTCGATGGAACCCAAACTCTTCCAACACAACAAAGACATCACGGAAGCAGCAGCACCTTCGTCAATCAAAGTGTGCTTGAAGGTCATGTAAAGAAATTCTATATGAATTAAGAGAGGCACATAGTAAGGCAAGTGAGGATGTAGTCCCGCAGTTTCAAATTTGATGACGAAGGAAGAGTTATCATTGTTAACACTAAGAGCATAAAGTAAATCCTTCCTTTGCGAAGGACAACTTTGAAGTACTTCAAGTGTAGACATCGCACAAGGAGTATGGCCCAAATCCTTGACAACAAAATAGTTCTGGGTGGCTCGGGCATTAGGATTATGTCCTGAACACTTTAGGACTCCCTTAGGAATGCGAGGTGCGACTTCAGGTTTATCCATAGGGTTTTCAATACGTAAAGGACTCTTGGGTGGAGCAGGTTCCTTTCCAAGGTCTGGTTGTGATGAACCATAGTCCTTCGCACGAGTCACAACCTTAGTAGCACGCACCATGTTGATGCAACCATGACCACTATTGGATTTCGACGGATCTTTCTCTCCACCAGAATGATCATGGGTCCTTGAGTTCATGTTTTGATTATGGGGTAAAGGGTTGGTCAGCACAGCTAGGCCCTGTGCTATGAACCTCAAGGCGTCTTCCATACGAGGGCACAAGTGAGTGAGGTGGTCATCCTTACACAACTTAAAAGAAAACTTAACCTTACGTTTAGATTGCTTGTCCCCCCAGCATTACGAGCATTCTTGTCATTAAAATTGGCATTTTCATTCATATTCCCACCCTTACGATTGTTCTTACCTTTTTTTATTATTCCTTCTGGGTTACTGGTTACCCTTCTGGTCTAACGATTGCACCGAAAGCACATTCACCGTTTGGGTGGGTTGAGATGAAGCCGCGGCTTGTCCCAAGGCAAATTGGTTGATATACTCTTGAATCACCTATTGCACAACCGAATCCGTAGGTTTGGTACTCGTACAACCAATAATGCCATCGACATGTGGTCCAGGTTTGACCTTAGGGTTGAAACTAGAATGCGGAGCGTTATGAACGATCTCATATAACAATCCGGATTGAGCATTGAATGAAATCCAATTTCTGTGCCCTAAAAATGGCTTGTTCCTCGTTTTGAACTCTGGACGTAGAAACATCCTTTGCTATATAAGGTAGTAACAATTTAAGGAACCACTCTAGGAGAAACTTTGGCGGTATGAAGGCTTTAATCAATCTCTTTTGTCTATGCCACTCTTGGATATGGTCTGAGATATGCATGACTTTGTCTTGCTGAAATGTCGACAAGAGTTCTGTACCAATGTCGTAACACACTAGTAGTTGGAAGTGATTGAGAAAATTCATAGCTAGGTCATCGAACAAAATGAATTCCCCCCTAGGTAACTCTATGTACCATTTCGCTGCAAGCCTGGTGAGGGTGCGTTGAAGCAGCCTTAAACAGATCGAATAATTGTGTAAAGAATTAGAAGAGCACCAAAGGTGAAATGTAGTAACATGTTCACTAGGATCTTCTCCTGGTTTTCCGTCAAATTTGGGAATGTCTAAGGGAATCTTGGTAGGGACAGCCGGCCAAGCCGGATCATAAGATACCGGATCGTTCGTTATTCTCGACAAGCAGGTAAATTTAACATTGCGAGGAAAGGGAGCCTAGGTTGAGCATGTCGATGCCATGCTCCCTGATGGTTTTGGTTCACATAAGACTAATTACCATAACCACCATCGCCATGGCCATAGTATCCTCCTCCCTTTTGACCCATGTAGGGTGGCATGGAAGCACCATAATGTGGTGTACCTTGACTATTTGGAGCTACAAAGCCATAATTCGGGGAGTAAGTGGGTTGTTGATACCCGTATCCATAAGGTGAATATACTGTCCATATTGCGGTCCGTAATATTGTCCATGAGAAGCTCCATAAGATGTCCCATGGGATGTCCCATAAGAAACTCCATAAGTGGGAACATGGGGAACTCCCTGCGATAGACCATAGGACATTCCAGAAGTAGGAATATGACCTCCCAAGACAACAGGAGGTACTTGAATCTGAGACACAACTACGCAAGTAGTAGTAGTATGAACATGACTAGTAGCAACATTCCAGCCCGAAGGACCATGTGAATGAGGGGGATGAATAGCATTCGAAGAACTAGGAATAGAGGATGAAGGGACATGTGAAGTGATGTAAGTGGTATTCCCTATAGTCACTCATCTTGGTTCTGGTATCTGAATAGGACTACTAACACCAGGTCTAGGATGAACATGTGATGTAGCCTCCACCGCTGAGATGGAGGGTGCAATGTGGCTCGTGCTCCAAAATCTCTCCACATGGAAAGGAATATGAGTGCCCTAGTTAGGTTTGAACTCTGACTCAACATGGTGTGCTAGATCATGTGCATGGATACTAGACATGCCATAACTAACATAACTAGTGCTCATAGGTTCATGATGAGTCTCGTTGCCCAACATCCAATATCGGCGACCTGTGAATTAGGGATCATACCTAGAGTGTGGAGGTATATCAGGTGAAGGATTGTACTTAGAGTGTGTAGGTATATTAGGTGAAGGATCATATACAGGAGTAGGATCTTCTTCCCCAACCTCATGAGGTGGAGAAGACAACTCAGGAATTTCAACTTCATGATCTCCCATCGTGTGTGAATCAATGTGAGAAGTAGTCCACCTAGACTGTCTATTTATCTCTCCCAAAGGAGGAGGAGATGTAGAAGGCGGAAGTCCTGCTAAATGACGAGAACGATGGAGTACCACACCCAAATCTACAATGATTCAAAAAGTGAAAAAGACTCTTCTAATTACACAAACCCTAAGAAAGCTAGCGTGCATAGAGCATACACCTATATAATCTAAATCTAATCACAAGCAAGCAAGGGTAGGATATGTGAGCTCCCAAATGAAGCAGGTATGTCTTGCCTAGGAGAGGATTGAGACTCCCATACACAAAAAGCAGAGGTTCGTAACCAATTATTATGGCCCTCAGCTTCAACGCATATAGCGACTGCGCTATCCGACCCCAACCTGGCTAGGACACCTGCAGAATAACCCCTGCAAAGTACCCCCTCGATAACCCAGGTAAGGCAACTAAGGTCACCTCAATATAATCAATGCTCAGGTGGACAGTCGCAGGAAGGATTGACCGTATGGGCAGGGTAGCAAATCCCGAAACTCTCGAAAGAGCCCCTAGATATGAATACAATCCTGGAAATATCTCCAGTGCTACTCAGTTATGACTAGGGGTCATCCCAATCAATAACCGCTCACATTGCCTTGTTCTTAACTCCCTTGTAAGAGGAGGATCCTGAGAAACACTAACTATACCAAGGAATTTCACACTCTCACCTGGATAGACACATACATGTTGTTGTTTAGTGGTCTTGGAGAATTTACTCACAATGAACTATTCCAAGACCCTAAAACCTAATATTGTTGGTGTACCCTATAAAAGAAAATAGTGTAATCCATTTTAATTAAGCATTGATTTTATTTGGCTTATTACTCAAAAAGGTAGATGATCGTGCAACCAATGGTGTTATGACGCAACATGAAGTAAAATGCACACCTAACAATCAATGCAAATGCATTGTGTCGAATGAAAAATAGGGCATGCTACTACGTGAAATGCAAAATTTTCTTCAAATGACAAATGCAATCATTCCTATATGAAAACCTGACTAATACTTCTCTAAGCAAACCTAGTGCAAGTACCATGTAAAATTCAAAGTGCAATGATGCATAATGATGCAAAGAAGCAAATATTTTTGGATTTTTTGAATAAAAATGAGATAATAAAGCAAAAGAATGACTCTACTAGCCGCAGACTCTGCAAGCACTATCAAACAACACCCACGCAAAGCACTAAGGTAAAAGAGACCTAATGCACTAATCCCAAAACAAAAAATCGAAAATGCAATGACAAGAACATTCTTAAAAATTTTTTTACCCTAAAAAGCATCTCTAGTTAGAAATAGAGGTGTATACAGACTCTAGAAGCACCTAAGGAGACTCAACAATCATCAAAACTCACCCAACAACACTTAATATTCCTCTAAAAGGAAAAACTTAGGGCATACATGACTGTATGCAGAAAACCCGCATATATACGTGGATATCTCAATAAAAACCGTGTGTACATGTGACTGTGAGACAAAAGTCACGTACAGGAAGAAAAAGAGATAAAAAGGCAAAGAGATAAGCTGAGACAAAATTCACTCCTATCAGACACTACTAGGAAAACATGCCCCCATACCCAACTCAGAAACTAAGAAATTAGAGCAATTCAAGAACATTGAATGCCGATAAAATCCCCTAAAGGAAAAATGACTAGGAACTCCCCAGCGGAGTCGCCAATTCTGTTATGGAGAGAAATTCCTATGGCTTGGGGTACCACAACAGACAGATTAAATTCAGAAATCAATCCTTCCCTATATGCAAGAGAAACCAAATATCTAACACTAAAGGATCTCGATTCATACCTTATTTCGGACGGTTGATGTAGATCCTCGTTGAGCTTTTCCACTCTCACTTGTATTAGCAATTTGCTTCCTCAACATTCAACAAACAAGACAAGCATGCTATATATAATTGTGTTAGACCTACTTTAGAATATATAATCAATAACATATAAGCATTTAAAAGCATCCATGGATCAAATACTCATTTAAATACACATTATTGGATAGGAAAATATATTTCTATTGATATAAAACATAGATTACAATAGTGACAACCTCTGTCGGCATGTCTGCAAATCGGAGAAACTGAGTCCCCCACTTGGGCCTCCACCACTTCAATCCTCCATCTCTCGATAGCAAGCTTACAAGAAAAAGGCAAGCTTAGGAAGAACATGAAGTGCTCCAAGGGACAAAGGGATGTATACTCAAGTATAAGCTCCAGCAAAATGGACTATAGTTTTCTTGCTCTTCAATTCCTCTCCTTTCAATGTATCCAAAGGGTTCCTTATATAGCTCTTCAATTGGGTAATGGAAGGTCGAACCTGAGAGATCTCAAGGAATATGGAAGACCAAGAGACAAGTGACTCAGATACACATCAAGGAAAACTCCAAAATCATTTGGCCTTTTGCACACATCCCGATGTACGCGGGTTTAAGGGTCAAACCCACGTATATACGCGAGAAAGGGATTAAAAGCCGCGTATGGAAATTATTGCATGTTTTTAGGGATTATCTTGGAAACATCAAAGGTACAAAAATGGTCCATGGGGTCTAAAGAGTCTGTAGAGGGACAGGGAAGGCCATAAATGTGTGATCCACCATGTGTGGTAAAATCAACTGTAATAGGAGGAGCCATCCTTCCTTGAAGACACGGAGAAGATTTAAAGAGAAATGTGCACAATCGAAGGTAATTTCATGTCTTTGATTTTTGATAGAAACAATTTGGTTGAGATTAATGAATGGTTAAATGAAGCATACTTGAATAATAATGAGGATATTCATCTGCTCAGAAATCAAAATGAGCAACTTCTTAAGAGGTTGCAAGATGCTTGTTCTTCCTCCTATGTTTTAGATTGTCATATGGTAGATTGCTTGGAGGATTCTCATGACATGAGGGATCATGAGAGCCATGGAAAATTTTAGGTTCTTGATGTGTTTGAATACAATATTTATGAGATCCAATAACTTGTTGTGGTGGAAGAGGAAATTGCGTTGCCTCTTGAAAATGGTTACACACTTTTTGGAAAAGTGCATGATTCCATTACCTTGGAACCAACCTATGAGGAAAGTTTTGGATTTTTTTGGGAGGTGCATGTTCCTACCCCTATGGATCCTTCACATGATGAAAATTTGTGCTTTATAATTGTTTGGGTGAGTTGGTTCTTTCTCCTACATCCTACACTTCCATATTTTGCAGCATTCGTCCTAATGAAGTATGGGTGAAAGGTTTCTTTTTTATTGTTCCACATGAAGAGTATGGACTTCCTATATCTCCTTTTGATGATGAAATTATTAGAGCACCATATTATTTAAATTTGCAGCATCATTTGTCATGTCCCAAATTTTGCATTGGGTTACAATGGCCTAATCACATTTTCCATATTCATGAGATTTTGTCAAATTGATGCTAAGGGTAAAAAATTGCCAAGGAGGAAAATTACTAGTTTCCTAGGTTGGGGGTGGAAGCATCGAGATTTGGAATAAGGGGGAAAATAAATGATGTTCATACATTAGAATGTAATAAATATTTAATAATGGATCTTAATAAATAAATACAAGAGAAAATTGAAGTGGCAATGGAGCATGGAGACACATGGAAACTATGGGTCCCACATAAGTTAGAATTTATGTGCCACATGGCATCCTCCTCTTGAAATTTCGAATCCATGGGAAGTATAAATGTTCTTGGATGAGTTAGAAGGATGATACACTTGGCCATATGTATCATAGGTCAAATTTGGAAGGAAATGTAACTTACATGCGAGAGGAAGATTCATTTTGGAGCTAGTGACACACTTGGACTAGATTCCCTAGCTCTATGACAACAATGATGAAGATGATATGACACCTATGACAAAAATAATATCTTAAGGCTGAAATATGACATATCTAACATGTAAGGTTGAAATAGATCATCCAAGAGGGTTTTCATGTGATTTGTGGAATCTCAATGGGTTCCTACTCAAATTGGGGGAAGATGGAAGGCTAGGAAAGGGAGAACAGATGGCAAATAGTGAGTCCACACCCAAATTCGAATTGGATTGATTTTGTGGATGGATTAGTAATGGCTCCATGATATTCCTAATATCGTGAAACACATAGGACATGGCACACTGAAATGTAGCTCCGGCATTCTTAAGGAAAAAAGGTAACTTCCTATAGGCAAAGGTTCCCCGCAGACATATAAATTCCGTTTTGTGCTGATTGGCGGGAAATATCTCAATCTGATTGTAGCCAGAAAATCCATCCATGAATGAGAAGATGACACTTCCATCACAGTTTTCGATAATCTGATCGATATGGAGAGTCAAGAAATTGTCCTTAGGACAAGCTTTGTTTAGGTCTCAGAAATCGATGCAGACTCTAATGGTGCCCTGCTTTTTGTTCACAGGGACAATGTTAGATACCCATTCTATTAGGGGTACATGATAAATAAATCCCTCCTTCATAATTTTTTCTACTTCGGATTTAATGGCTGCATCTTTCCAGGGATGGACTTGACATAATTTCTTCCTGACAGGTTGGGTCGTGGGATAGGTTTTAATATCATGAACGACAATAGATGGGTCTATCCCAGGAATCTCTTCATAAGTCCAGGAAAAAATATCTTGAAATTCTTTAAATAATGCTCTACATACTTTAGTTTCTTCCTTCAAGTAGTTCTGCCTTATGTGAACATGCTCAATGGTTCCAGGTTTGACTAATATGTTAATTGGGGTGTATTTAGTAATGTTGCATAGATTTCCTTCAGATTCCATATTTTGAAACAATACATGTGTTTGTGGATGGGTGACAATATAAGTACTGGTAAGTGATTCAAGGTCAAAACCCACTGAAGTGGCATTGGGAAGAAAATAAGATCGATGGTGATGATCTTCCAATATGGGTTCACTCTCACTCATGATCTCCATGATGGACTCATCCGAAGGAAAAGTCTCTGTGAGATAATCTAGAGTGGAAAGAGAGGGTTCTAACCAATAAGGCAGGTGGTAAGGATCCAAATCCATGAAATGAAGTTCATCAACATGGTCATCGAAAATGGATTGGATAGCATCGTACATTGCTTCATGTGGGCCAAGGGAGGATGACTCAACAATTTCTTTTCCCTTGGTGCTATAACGAGTTGTGGAAATCATATTTAATGTCACCATTTATATACTAGGAGGAGCTGACGGAAACATGCCCATAAGGGTAGAGTCTTTAAGCATACCTATCCCAATTGAATGATAAGGAGGAGGGGACTGTCCTAGCATAAGGATGTTATTCGTCGTAAGGGTTGTAACATTCAACGTACAATAGTCAAGTTGATCGATAGTCACAATATTCCCCATATGTGGAAATTGGAGAGTTCTAAATACTGTTGAAGCAACATCCGTCATAGCGTAAAACCAATTCCTCCCAAATACAAGATTGTAATATAATGGGGCATCAACCACTTCCACCTGAATGGAAACAATATTGCCCCCAAGATCGACAGAAAGTGCTAGAAATAGACCATGGGGTTGGAAACCTCGTCCATCAAAGGATTTTAAGGTAGTAGGTGATTTCATAACCTCAGGAGAACCAATGGCTCTCCAAGTGGCTATGGACAAGACTGAGGTTGAAACTCCTTCATCCAAGACGGTCCGATGGAACTTTCTCCCAACTACTTTAGAGGCAATGTGAAACGTGAGTTGGTGAGGTAATTTGGATTTAAAGTTCTATACATTGAAATGAATCAAGTTGGTATTATCTGGGTATAATTCCCCCCAAAGTTGTTAGCAGGTCCTTACACTACGTTGGACATCTCTGGAGTACCTCAAGGGTAGACATCGTGCAAGGTGGCTGAGCTAAAATTTCAACAACCTTTTAAAATTGTGCAGCTCGGGTATTGGGATTGAAAACAGACTTCCTGAGAGTAGCCTTAGGTGGTCATAAAATTAAATCAAGATTAGGTTTCTCCATCACGAGAGGGCCATTAGACGAAGATGGAGGAGAAGTAGTAGAAGGAACTTTGTTAGAAGAAGGATTTTCGTCCTTCTTCTCTACTATATTGTGATATGATTGACTATGAGTACTCAAATTGATGGTCTCAGAGGACATCATTATGATTTCTTTCATGGAATTGGAGGTCCCCTGATTAGACATGTGGTCTATCAGTTGTTTTTGAGAGGGAAAAGGATCAGTAAGAACTGCTGGTGCGGGGTTACTCTTCAAAAATTTTCTAATCTCATCACGACGAGGACATTCTTTTGTGAAGTGATGTCCTCCACACAATAAGAAGGAATATTTGGCTTTCCTCTTCCCTTTATCATTCTCATTGGTTGTTGGCTTAGGATTCTCCTAATGGTTCCCACGTTTATTGTTTTTACCTTCTCCCTTTTTCTTATTGTTAGGTTCTTGTGAAATTTGAATAGCATTTATCTAAGTGGAAACCGTAGGAGTCGAAGGAGAAGTGGTAGAAGAATTTGGTTACTTGGAAGGTTTGGCTGTCGATGAGGGCAGGAATGAACCAACCACCCCATCAACAGGAGTTTCTGCTGGTGTCTTAGCGAGATCTCTTCTAGGGTGAGAAGCTTGTGGAATTAAGTCATACAGCGTTTCATATTGGGAATAGACCAAATCTAGATACTGAGTGGGACTGAGAGCCTACTCTTCAGTAACAACACTGCCCATAGCCACATCTCGGGCGATAGGAGGCAATAATGACTTAGTGAACCAATCAACTAGTAGTTGGTCCCAGATGGGAGCTTTAATAAGTCTTCTCCGCCTTCTCTACTCATGGATATGGTTCGATATGTGCGTGGAGGTGTTCTAATGGAGAGAAGTTAAAATATCCATACCCTTTTCATAATGAATGGGTAGCTGAAAGTGCATAAGCAAAATAGTTCCTAGAGAGGTAAAATCCATAAATGAATGTTGTGGAAGTTCCATGTACCACTTCGCAGTTGTGTCGGTCAGTGTGCGCTAGAAGAGCCTTAAACGAACTGAATCATCCATTAAAGAGTTCAAGGAACACCATAGATGGAAGGTCATAATGTGAATTTTTGGATCATCTCCTTGCTTTCCATCAAACTTAGGAATGTCTGACGGCAATTTTACTGGAATAGCAGGCCATGAAGGGTTATGTCGAATGGGATTGTTTATCAACTTAGACAAATCAGGTAAGTCTAAAGTTTCCAAGAAAGGTAATTTCTGATTAGGTTCCACATACTGGTAATATTGATAAGGAATATATGTACCAGTAGGACCATAAGCTGATTGATATATGGGATTTTGATTTGGTTGATTAGATGATGAACCTCCTGAAGATCCACCTAAAGGAGGTATCCCACGAGGAGGTGGGTCTCCTGGAGGTGGTTCGTTAGGTGGTGGTCCTCCAGAAGGAGGAGCTCTAGGTGATGGACCCCTAGAAAGTGGGCCTCTAGGTGGTGGTCCTCCGGTGGTGGGCCTCGAGGTGGTAGGCCTCTAGGTGGTGGCCCCCTGGGTGGTGGTCCTTTGTAAGGTGGACATCCTCTTGGTGGGCCTCTAAAGGGTGGGCCGCCATAAGGTGGTTCTCAAGCACCTCCCACAGTAAGAATAGGTATTCCCCCCATTGCTGGCATGTAAGACCAGTTAGGTTTCCCCCATGGTGTAAACACGTTTCTTGGGTAAGGGATTCCAGAATACACAGTTCCTATAGATGTAGGTGGATAATTCATGTTTACTACAGGTAATTGATTTGTTGGGTAACCATAACCCCATGAAGGCTAGTTAATTGCAGGCTGTGCCCCTAAGGGTTGGCCTAAACTCGATGGAGGATTTACCACATTGGTGTGGGTGGGAGGAACATACACTGCGAAATGACCTACAGTAGATGTCTGCCTAGTACTAGTAATAACTCCAATAAATGATAACATAGGTCGCACTGGGGGGAGAAGGTATAGACACCACTTGAGCTGAGGATTAAACCCAAGCTATAGAGGGTGCGGGAGGAATAGCAACAAACCTAGGATTTAAAACTGTAGGGTTGGAGGTTTGACCCAGATCACAAGGAGGCAAACCACGAGATGGAGCGTCATCAAAAAGAGGAATATATCTAGTAGGCCATGGGTCTATCAAATGGGGTAAAAGAGCTAACATAGGTTCTTTATGAGGTACAGGGGTAGCCAAAACCCTATCCATCCTCTCTTGAAAATTACGAGCACACCTAAGTGATTCTTGAATTCTTATATATGAATCCTCATTAAGAGGAGGGTTTTCAATTAAAGAGAGTCTAATAACCCCAAATTCAGAAATGGCTTGACCAATAGAGGTTCTCCAAAAAGGAGAATCAAGGCCGTACTCAGATTCATTTATACTATCATTTCGACCTTCCATCGGAGAATGAAAAGAAGTGTCATCCGCAGGAGACTGTTGGACCAAGGGAGTAACGTAAGAAGCAAATTGATCTCCACTTTCTACAACTAGATTCCCCCCCTTAAGGGTGCTAGTTGCAGCTCCAACACAAGCTACAGGATATAAGCAAACTTAAGTGATAGGATGAGCTCAAAATAGTTGGTTTCTCACCAGGATTGTCAAGCAGGTGCAACTTGTGATATAATCAAGGTACGTGCGTAGTAGTCTCCCTGAGTATTGTTCTCAGTGTATTGCTCCAAACAAGATGTCCAAAGGGGTTTTTCTCAGTTGGACAAGGAATAATAGTAGGGTATCCCGATATACGCAAGGTACGTGGGATCTCAAATCGGTAGTAGTGCTGTTTGATGCACAACCGTACACAAGGGGCCTTCCGATATACAATCAAGTACATGAAGTACCTTTCTATATACCTCAAGGGTACATGAAAATCCATTCGATATACCGATGGTATGTGGAAGAACCACGCAAGTCCCAGGTTGCAGTGCATGCAAATAATGACAGCTCCTACATTTTACGACACCCAAACATGTCACTAACTTATCACTCAAATTTATATACAATTTTATACCTATAACTATCATTAATTTTAACTTGAGCAGTTAGGTGAATGCATGGAATTCTGACAGAAATGTAAAGCCATGCAAATATGAAATGAAAATATTTTCACTTTACTTTTCAAGAGATGCCTACCTATGGGAAGGAGAGAGCATTTTTCAATTTTTCATTTTGAAACCAAGAATTTTCCCAAACAACTACACTAAACCAAACTTTTTCCAAGAAAGAGAACAAGCAACAAACTTCAAACTGATTTTGAAAGCAAGCAAAATAGAGTAAGATCTCTTTTTCTAAGAATAAAGACAGAACACACTCAAGGGTATAATCAATACTTTTTCAATTTTTCTTTTAAAAACTAGAAAGATCCAACTTAAAACCACTAATATTTTTCTTTTGATGAGATCAATATGTAAAAGAAAGAGAAGAAAGATGGAGATTTGAAAGCTGATGAGGCTAATCAGAGGTCCAATAATTCATCCTCCAACAAAAATATAAACAATTCTCAACAAAAAATTTTCTTTTTTCAACGCAAAAACAAGTCCTTCACAAAATTTTAATGAAAAATGAAAACAAGCAACCATTAAGCAAGCCTTTCTTTTCAGATTTATCTAACAATAATACTGAGATCTAACTAATGATAAGCTCTCAAACAACAGTCCTTTTGAAAAAATCAAAACCAAGTAGACAAGCAAATGGAAATATGAATCTATCCTAGCTCTTTGATTTCAACAAAATAAGCCTTTTACCACACCAAACTTAACACCCAAGCACTCATATCTCTTTAATACAAACCTAGACACTCAAAACTGAAAGCAACTGAACCAAATTTTTTGCAAAAAAGATAGAAAAAAGAAGTCTAGAAAGACCTACTTGGCACCTCTTCTAGAGTGTCATTGACCGAGCAGTTCTGCTTGAGCATTGCTTCCTGATTGCTGATCACAGGCAGTGGCACTGCTTCTTACGAACTGAGTTCAGGAGGTGGCACCGCTTATTTCCCACTGTGCATACACAGTTCCCTGTATATGTCTAAAAATAAAAAATGGCGAAAAATCAAAGTTAAATCACTATGCAATTGACATTTAAATCATGGATTGACAATATTATGAACACAGGAAGTCAGAAATCTTAGATCCGAATAGATATGAAGATACCAAACCAATAACCACTAGATCATCTAGTGGATCTAATCAAACTGATAAAGAACGAGAGATTGGATTTTAGACAAGTGTTTTGAAAAGACTGAGGAAGATCAGAACAGCTGAAGCTCTTCCCCAACGGAGTCGCCAGATTTGTAGATAGGAATTTTGCACCTCCTGTAGATAGGAGCTATTCCTCTAGTCTGAATGGTTCAGATCTAGAACAAATGGTACATGACAAGATTGGAAGACATTCCCTGGAATGGGTGGAGATATGCAATCAATCCTCTTTGATGTACTAGTATCATTATTTCCTGTAAAGATGATCCTTCATGGATGTACCTGCATAATCACAAGAGAAATGATGAACAAGATCAAATAGAACCAGAATATAATCCACTATTCTATATTGATGACTAAGTAATTCAATAATAAAACATATGATAATGACACAATATATTTCATGGGAAAGGAACCAATTTTGCATTAGATAATAGAGAAGAAGTTTACAACTTATGCCTTAGTGTCGATGTACTCCTTCACAAAGACAAAATCTTGTCCCCAATAGCTCCAACTTGCTCCCTCAATCTCACTTAACTGATTAAGGCCAGAATATCAAAGCAACAACATAACTTTACTCTCTCCTCAACCATGGAGAATGAGCCTGCTTTTATATGCTTGGAATGGATAGAGATGGTTGAGAAAATGGTGGGTGAGGTGGCTAGGATATCTTACAAGGATGGATATCGAGTCCAACTGGCCCTAGTGATCAAGGATAAGGGTGCCATGAATCCTTCTTTTGAGAAGCTTTGTGAGAACCTCTCTTTTTTCACTTTTTACCAAGGGCACTGCTTCTTCCTCATTGAGACAGAGCACTGATAGGGTAGAACCACACCTTGATCAAAGGGTAAAGGTGGTACCACCACTTACTATCAATGCATTACAGGTGGTGCTGAAGAAACTACCACTTTTTGACTAAAGGGTAGAAGCGATGCTAGATTTTCACATATAAATTTGATGTCTGGACCAATATTCTTACTTCACAATTTGGGATTGAGGGCTAATATGATGTTTGGGTTCTCTGCACATGGTGGTTATGAGATTTAGGTATAACAAAATGCCCCCCAAAGCATGAGGCTAGAGGGATATGATAGGCGAGAGCTTTGAAAGAGCAAGTTATCACTTTGAGGCAAGAATCAGCTTGATTTAAAATCATCAACCATGCATCTACAATACATCAATACTTTTGAATCATGAGAAAAATGTGTCTTCATCATGGTTGTAGACCAATACAAGGCAGATCCATGAGAGAGATAAATAAACATGGATACTAGAATACAACGTAGATCCATGTGATAGAGGACTTAAACTTGGATACAGCTACCAAATATACAATCTAGATATATGTGATACAGACGCAAATTTGAGGATAGCCACGACCATAAAAATGTGGATCCATGCTGGTACTTCATACAATATACTCCATGGAGACCTAGGGAAAAATATTTCAGTGCTTTTCAACAAATACCCACGGTCTTTGTCTCGTCTTCCACAAAGTACGATTCTATCCATGTGATTACAATGATCTGAAGTCGAACATGGTAGAAACCACTTGATTATCGGTCAATGATGTGAATCGTTAACAAGTGCGAGGGAGATCACCATTAATGTCAATGATTACCAAGGTACTCCAGTACAAACTACTAAGTGTGAATAGATGTTTTGATGTCAAAAACTTAGTAGAATGTATCAATATAAGGTCAATGATGTGAACCTATGTTGAGAGTGAGAGAATCTATCATTGAGGCATACAGATCTCAAGGTACTAAACTTGTTTCTAAGACTAATTCCTGGATGATGAAATGATGTCGACAGGAATAGTCTCGTCAAAGGAGGGACATGATGAATCCCACATCGATGACACAAAAATCGGAACCAAGTTTTGGAATGTTGTAGATAATGTAATCATAGGATTGACTCAAAAGTACTGACACAAAGGCTGTTTTAACTACAGAGGTAAAATTCTAGCTTCCTTTGAACATCGGGTGACACGACAAAAGACTTGGAAGCATTGACTAGATTAGGTGGAACAAAATACGACATTGGAAAACGCATTCTTTGAAAGAATTAAAGGAGTGACATGACTCATGAAAGTGGATTAACTCAGAGACAAGATGATTTACCCAATTGACTGAATGAAATGCATACAAGTTCCATGTTCAAGGGTGATGACAAACTGCCATATTATTCACAAAATGAATTGATTCCCTTCCCTTAATTTCCCCATCATGATTGATGAGTGCCTCTTTTCATTTTTATGAGTTCAAAGAGGGTAACAAACACTCGTTGTATCTCATCCGAAGACAAGTCCATTCTCACATGTTTTACGAACCTGAGAAAGGATTGGTTCGTTCCCAAAAAAGGATCTCTCAGTGTTTAATTTAACGAGTCCAATGAAAGTTAACTCAATATCGTTCACATTTAAAGAGTTTGAACGAATACAGAAGAAGACTCCAAAGGGTCCTTTTTTGTATGATTTATTCTCTAGGGCCCAAAAAAGTATAAAATAATACCCAAGAGAACTCTTCTAGTCATGATTGGATGGAGTGTTCCTTTTTTGTAAATAGTCCATCCGAATCGAAAAAGAGATAACCTACCGTCGGAAAGATGAATATTCAAATACTTTTACGAGTATGAAGAAGACAAGTACTCGACAATTTTTTCATATTTAGGGATTCCAAAAAGAGTTTAAAGGAGACTCCATTAGGTCTCTTTTCATGATGAAAAGTTTTTACAATCTTGAAAAGAATCGAAAAAAGACTCGGAACTTTGATACTGGGTTTTAGGAGCGTGATCAAAGTATCGAAACGAACGCTCAAGGACTTTTTCCATTTTCCAAAAGTACGAAAAATTCAAAAACAAACTTACCCATAGACCTTACTGCTTATTCCTGCCCCTGCAGGACTTAAAAAATGACCATTAGTTTCCCAAAATATTCAAGAAAATTACTTTTATAAACTATATTAAAGGGTATTTTATAAAAAATGATTTTTAAAACATTGAAAACCCTAAAAATAGGCTATAAAAGCTAAGTAAAATAGTAAAAACCAACTTATTTACTATTTACCAAACCTTGAGATCATTTTGGGAGATTTGGAGCCAAAACTTCAGCTGAATATTACATGAGAATTCACCATTCCTTTTGCACATCGTCAGATACAGGTTAAAGCTAAAACCATCCTCTTTATTTTCATGGTTTCCATTTTTTATTTTTCATGGTTTTCTAAGCTCATAGGCCAAACCTAAATTAGAAAATGCGAGCACCACTCTTGGCATTTATGGGAAAGGCGAAGCTCGATAGAAAGCATGTTTTTTCAATCTGACACAGGTGGTGGCACCACTCTGTCTTAACTAAGCAGAGGCGGTGCCGACTGTGGGCTTCAAAAAACATTTGTCCCGACCAAAATAAAATTTTATAAGCAAGTTTAATGGTTGGAAATGCTTCTAAATGGATTTTGAATCGTTTTTGCTAGGTTTATTAGATCAAAAAATGGTCATTTGGAAATAAAGGAAACATGACGATGATGATGCCCTTTCCATAAGAAAAGTGGGTTGTGTGGGTGCTCTACGGGGTTGTGGTTTTCTGAAGTTCTTCTGGACCCCCAGTATGATTTCACATCCCCGCTTACTGGAATACATTCTACAAATGTGGAACCTAGAGCAACAACACTTTGAGGTAGGAATTCATGTGTTGACCATAGAGGCTGAGGACATCTACTTCTTGACAAGGATGTCTAGATGAGGGGCCCCTATCTCTCTTACTAGTTCCCGAGGAGGGGATGTGACTACTCAGGAGCTGATTGATTGTCATTTTCAGCCTGTAATGAAAATGTTAAGTAAGAATATTCCCATTAGGGCTGTGGTGGATATGCCACTTCGCACTGTTCTGTTCATCATGTAGATGCTGGCTAGAAGCCAAGGGACTCATCAGGAATCTCGGGCACATATGCTATATTCCCTGGAAGCTATGGCACCTACGGTTTTCAACTCGGTAGAATCACTTCTTCCTATATTCAAGGCCCAGTTGACAGAATGTCGACAGGGAGAACTAAAGTAGTTTGGTTACGAGTCCATTTTAGCCTGCTTCTTCTTTGAGAGGGTTCCTCTCATGCGATCCCAGGTGATATTTATTGAGATTAGGGCTAGAGACCCACACATGCTGAGGTGGGTTGAGATCATGGCCCGTACAGGGGGCGACAAGGCCAAGGTGAAATTCGAGGCCACTTTCTTCTGTTGGTTGCGTGAACAGATCCTCATGATAGAGGATTATTCCCACGCAAGGACTGATTTTAGAGGTGACCCTGATCTACCATTACTTCCTTGTGCTTAGTGGGGAGATTGTGGTAAGAAGAAAAAACCCAAAATGTTGATCATGTTTTTATATTTTATGTTTTTATGGGTAGTAACAAGACCTAAATTTTTACATGCAGATGTTGGTGGTGCACGACCTGGAGGATCTTCTCCTATGGATAGAAAAGCTGGAGCTCAATTTGTTCATAGAGGTGATGACCACCTTACTGAGCTAGAGGAGAACTTGGAGTGGCTGACTCTTGACATTCTTGACACAACAATAGATGACCTCCCCATGATGTATCAGAGACACATTGCAGGAGTGCCATGCCGCTTCAGCCGACTGCTTCGTAGGGTAGCACGGGTCATCATGTGCTATCATGAGCATAATAGATGGTGGACTACATGATGTACTACTGAAAGCTGACTAGCTTCAGGGTTTTTGTATGATTTTGTATTTCTTGAAAGCCACAATGCTTCAGATGAGGTCTCATGACCACATTTTTGGTAAAAAACACTTATATATATACAGACTTATTACTGGTTTTTATATGTCTCAAATGGAAATCATATTTACATGAGTTTTATGTGTCATTTACAGTTTATTTTACAAGTTATGAATGGGAAATATACCAGTCTGGGATGTAGTTTGCTAACGAATCAACAACTGTATTATCTGACCTAGGGACATGCCTATAAGTGATACACTCGAATGAACTCTCTAATAAACACACTCTTCAAAATAAATGGAGGAGTACAGGGTTTCTGATGGTCTAGACATGGTTTAGATGACAAACCACTAAGTGCGAATCCATAAACACTACTAAGCCATGAATGTCTTGAGATGAAGCCTCAATCAGTATACCTATTACTTCCTGATACTTGACGATGTTGTTCGTAGCGGGACCAATACAAACTGCTCTTGAACTGATCAATTCATGGGCCAAGGAATAGAGAAACCAAGCAACTGAAGCAAGGTTCAAGGTATGACGGAAAGCACCATCAGTGAAGCCATAAAAATCCATCTGATCTGCATAACCAAAACATGGTATAAACAATTTGGATACTAAACTCAACACCATACTAAATCAAGACACAACAAACTGAAAGCCAAAATATACATATATACAAGGTACCATACAAAAAATGATTTAAGCATAATACCTCTTCAGGTACAACCCCTTGTGAGTTTTCCTGAAGGGTATCCTGTCATAATCCACGAGCTCATAGCTCGTAAGCTCCTTTCTCTAAAAATTTGCTGACGAAAAAGGGACCATACCACATTGAATAAAACTTCCCTTTACCTAGTTTATCATGTCTCTGATCATAGTTCAGAACTAGGTCACCTTCATTGAAAACATGAGGGTGAACAAATTTATCATATTGATCCTTGACATGTTTCTTATGTGCCTCATTAGATAAGGCGACATATCTTTTAGTTTTGTCAAGATTAGTTAGGTATTGAAATATCTCTTCCTCGGTGGAAGTATTTGGTAGAAGTTCTACCGCAAGTTTCAGTGATGGAATCTAGCATTGGATATGAAGGACAACTTCTAGTTCGTAAACTAACTAGAACGATGTGAAACTGGTCGTTGTTTTTACCGAAGGCCTGTAATCCCAAAGAGCAGAAAAGAGAGTAAGGTGCCAGTTGGATTTATGATCTCCAACCATCCTCTGCAGTATGCTTTTAAAAACTTTGTTAATGGCCTCAACCTGACCATTAGCCTGTGGATAGTAAGGAGTTGAGTTTTCATGGAGAAAACCCAGCTTGGTACTTAACTCAGTCATCATCTGATTTCGGAAATGCGATTCTTGGTCAGTGACTATAGACCGTGGGACTCCAAACCTAGCTATCACGTGATTGAAAAAGAAGAGGGAAGTAGTCTTACCATCCTTTGCATATGTAGGCATAGCCTCAGCCCATTTTATGAAATAATCAATGGCTACGATGATGTAACCATGCCCCTCAACTGAGGTAGGCTTACAATGCATAAAATCAATACCCCACTTGGAAAAAGGGAAAACTGCAATGAAGGGGTGTAAAGGAGAAGGGTGGGTGCACTTTTTCGGATAGAAATGTTGGTAGGGTGGGAATTTCTTGATAGCTTGATGACAATCTTTGAAGATTAAAGGCCAAAAATAGCCAGCACGAAGGATTTTCTAGGCTGTAGCCATCCCAGAAAGATGACCGCCATACGCTCCAGAGTGGAAATCATTAAGGACCTATTCAGCCTCTTCATGTGTAAGGCATCTTTAGAGAATGGAATCGATACCATGTCTATACAATGTATCATTTAAGATAAGGTAGTATTTTACGTGGTGATCGATACAGCGATGATCGTCACGGGAGATATTGGGACGAAATATTTGAGTTTGGAAATAAATGATTAAATATCCATACCATGGATCGGTTGTGCTTATCAAGAATAGGAATTCATATGGAAATGAATCACTGGGCTCAGTATCCATCAAAGCACAGGCAAGGTCACACATTATCTCTACAAAGACCAATGATTTCTTGTAAGTGGTCTTGGAAAAATCAAGGTCGAATTCCTATAGGATGACAATCCAACTAGAATATTTTACCCCTAGCACCCGACGAGTCAGGATGTAGTACATAGCGTTCTAATTTGCAAGTACCCTGGTAGTGCGAAGCAAGATGTAATGAAATTTTTTTTGAACAACAATGACCGTAGCCAATGCTAAATTCTCCACATGCAAGTATCGTGTTTCAGAATCAATGAGATTCTTAGTGGCATAATATATCATGTGCTCTTGACCATTAGGATCTTCCTGAGCTAAAACCATTCCAATGGTAGTAGTGGAGGCAAAAACATACAAGAGAAATTAATTTGAATAATCTGGGGGGTTTATCATAGGTGAATGAGTCAGAGCGTGCTTGAGATTAGCAAAGGCTTGTTGGGCCTGGTAATCCCAGAAGAATAGAGTGTCCTTCTTCAGGAGACACATATAACCGTGCGTTTTCTCAGTGAAATTGTAAATGAAATAGTGGATAAAGTTTTCCTTCCCTTCCAAACTTTGGATCTCAACAATATTTGTTGGGGTAGGTAGGGCTAATATAGCAACAATGTTCATTGGATCAGTCTAGATGCCATCCTTAGAAACCACAAAGCCAAGAAGACGTCCCATCTCAACGAAAAAAACACATTTGTGTGGATTGAGTCATATGTTATAATGACGACATCTCAAAAAAATGTCTTTAAGATATCCAGGGTGGTCTCCCCATTGCTGTGAATGTACATGGAGATTGTTAAGGTATGGATCCATGATGTTCTTAATATTGTGGAACACATAGGACATGGCACATTGGAATGTAGCTCTGTCGATCTTAAGGCCAAAAGGTAAATTCCTATAGGAAAAGGTTCCCCACAGACATATAAATGTCGTTTTGTGCTGATCGGTGGGAAATATCTCAATTTGATTGTAGCCAGAAAATCCATCCATGAACAATAAGATGACACTTGCAGCACAGTTGTCGACAATTCGATCGATATGTAGAGTCGAGAAATTGTCCATAGGACAAGCTTTGTTCAAGTCTCAGAAATTGATGAAGACTCTGATGGTGCCCTACTTTTTGTTCATAAGGACAATGTTAGATACCCATTATGTCAGGGGTACACGATAAATAAATCCTACCTTCAGAAGTTTTTCTACTTCGGCTTTAATGGCCGCAGCCTTCCAGGAATGGAATTGACGTAATTTTTTCCTGATAGGTCGGGTCGTGGGATAGGTTTTAATTTCATGAATCACAATAGATGGGTCTATCCCAGGAATCTCTTCATAAGTCCAGGAAAAAATATCTCAGAATTATTTGAATAATGCTCTATATGCTTCAGTTTCTTCTGTCGAGCAGTTCTTCCCTACGTGAACATGCTCAATGGTTCCAGGTTTGAGTGATATACCAATTGGGGTGATTTTAGTAATGTTGGATAGATTTCCTTCGGATTCCATATTTTGCAACAATACAGGTGTTTGCGGATGGGTGACAATATCAGTACTGATAAGTGATTCAAGGTCAAAACCCACCGAAGTGGTGTTGGGAAGAAAAGAAGATCGATGGTGATGATCTTCCCATACAGGTTCACTCTCACTCATGATCTCCATGATGGACTCATACGAAGGAAAAGTCTATGTGAAATAATATAGAGTGGGAAGAGAGGGTTCTAACCAATAAAGCAAGTGGTAAGGATCTGAAGCCATGAAATGAAGGTCATCAACATGGTCATTGGAAATGTATTGGATAGCATCGCACATTGCTTCGTGTGGGCCAAGGGAGGATGACTCAACAATTTATTTGCCCTTGGTGCTATATCCAGTTGTGGAAATCATATTTACCATCATTGTTTCTATACTAGGAGGAGCTGACAGAAACACACCCATAAGGGTGGAGTCTTTCAGCATACCTATCCAGATTGACTGATAAGGAGGAGGGGACTATCCTAGCATAGGGATGTTATTCACCGTAGGGGTTGTAACATCTGACGTACAATAGTCAAGTTGATCGATAGTCACAATATTCCCCATATGTGGAAATTGGAGAGTTCTAAATACTGTCGAAGCGACAATGGTCATAGCGTACAACCAATTCCTCTCCAATAGAAGATTTTAATCTAATGGGGCATCAACCACTTCCACCTGAATGGAAATAGTATTGCCCCCAAGCTCAACAGAAAGTGCTGGGAATAGACCATGGGGTTGGAAACCTCATCCATCAAATGATTTTAAGGTAGTAGGCAATTTCATAACCTCAAGAGAACCAATGGATCTCCAACATGCTATAGACAAGACTGAGTTTGAAGTTCCTTCATCCAGGATGGTCAGATGGACCTTTCTCCCAACTACCTTAGAGGCAATCTAAAATGCAATTTGGTGAGGTAATATGGATTTAAAGTTCTCTACGTTGAAATGAATCAAGTTGGTATTATATGGGTCTGATGCCCCCAAATATGTTAGCAGGTTCTTACGCTGCATTGGAAAACTCTGGAGTACCTCAAGAGTAGACATCGCGCAAGGTTCCTAAGCTAAATATTCAAAAACATTGTAAAATTGTGCAGCTTGGGCATTGGGATTGAAAAATTACTTCCTGAGAGTATCCTTAGGTGGTCGTAAAATTAAATCAAGATTAGGTTTTTCAATCACGAGAGGGCCATTAGACGAAGATGGAGGATAACTAGTAGAAGGAACTTTGTCAGAAGAAATATTTTCATCCTTCTTCTCTACTATCTTGTTATATGATTGACTATGAGTACTCAAATTGATGGTCTCAGAGGACATGATTCTTATTTCTTCTATGGAATTGGAGGTCCCCTTATTAGACATGTGGTCTATTAGTTGTTGTTGAGAGGGAAAAGGATATGTAAGAATTGCTGGTGCGGGGTTACTCTTCAAAAATTTGCTAATCTCGTCACAATGAGGACATTATTTCGTGAAGTGATATCCTCCACACAATAAGCAGGGGTATTTGGCTTTCCTCTTCCCTTTATCATTCTCATTGGTCATTGGCTTAGGATTCTCCTATTGGTTCCTAGGTTTCTTGTTTTTGCCTTTTCCCTTTTTCTTATTGCCAAGTGCCAGTGAAATTTGAATAACGTTTATCTTGGTGGAAACCATAGGAGTCGAAGGAGTAGTGGTAGAATAATTTAGTTTCTTGGTAGGTTTGTCTATCGATGAGGGATGGATTGAACCAACCACCCCATCAACAGTAGTTTTTGTTGGTGGCTTAGCAGGATCTGTGCTGGGGTGAGGAGCTTGCAGAATTAAGTCATATAACATTTTGGTTTAGGAATAGACCAAATCTAGATACTGATTGCGACTGATAGCCTGCTATTTAGTAATGACACCGCTCATAGCCACATCTCAGGCGATAGGAGGAAACAATGAATTAGTGAACCAATCAACTAGCAGTTGGTCCGGGATGGGAGCTTTAATAAGTATTTTCCACCTTCTCCACTCATGGATATGGTTCGATATGTGCATGGAGGTTTTTTGATGGAGTGAATTTAACATATCCATACCCGTTTCATAAAGAATGGGTAGTTGAAAGAGCGTAAGGAAAACAATTTCCAGAGAGATAAAATCCACAAACGAATGTTGTGGAATTTCAATGTACCACTTCGCAGCTGTGCCGGTTAGTGTGTGCTGGAAGAGCCTTAAACAAACTGAATCATCCATCAAAGAGTTCGAGGAACACCATAGATGGAAGTTCATAACATGGTTTTTGGGATCATCTCCTTGCTTTCCATCAGTTTTAGGAATGTCTGACGACAATTTTACCGGAATAGTGGGCCATGAAGGGTTATGTCGAATGGGATCATTTATCAACTCGGATAGATCAGGTAAGTCCAAAATTTCCAAGAAAGGTAATTGCCGATTAGGTACCACATACTGGTAATATTGATAAGGAATATATGTACCAGTAGGACCATAAGCTGACTGATATATGGGCTGTTGATTTGGTTGATTAGATGATGAAGCTCTCGAAGATACACCTAAAGGAGGTTCCCCCCCACAAGGTGGGCCTCCTAGAGGTGGTCCGTTAGGTGGTGGTCCCCTAGGTTTTCATCCTCCAGAAGGTGAACCTCCAGGCGGTGGACCCCAAGAAGTCAGGCCTCCAGGTGGTGGGCCCCCAGGTGGTGGGCCTCCAGGTGGTGGTCCTTCGTAAGGTGGACCTTCACCAGGTGGACCTCATCTTGGTGGGCATCCAAAGGGTGGGCCACCATAAGTGTTGATGTATTTGTAACTTTGGAATGTATTCATCTATATATCTTATGTATTGTACCCCAATGTTTATTCCGGGATGTGTCTGTAATGTATTTGAGTCATGTCATGCCCCTATGTTCCTATAGAGAGTTTCTATAATGTAACAAGTCATGTCAAGTCATTTTGTAAACCCTCCTATTGGTTGTTAGCTGGAATATTTCACCTTCTATGGACAGTAAGGTGTTCAACTGGTCTGAATGGTTTAGATCCAGAACAAATGAAGGACAAAGGTTGAAGACCCTCCCTGGACGCCGTAGATATCTAGAATGTGATGCTTCGATAGTAACCCTGTGTACCTACAACCAGATTAAACATGCAAACACATCAAAGCTACCGGAATATAATCTACTGATCCATGTTAGTGACTAAGGAATTTAACAACATACATGTGAAATCAAACAACAACAGTAATGTGGGACGAAAATCAGCTTTGCATTAAGATAAAATGGAGAAGTTTACAACCATTTAAGCCTTAGTGTTGACATGCATCTCCATGAAACCAAGCACTCTCATCCCCATAAGCTCCGAATTTTTCTCTCTATGCTCTTCAATGGCTTGGGCCAAGTAATCAATCCAACAAAATAACAATACCTTAAGAGTTCTCCCCCTCAACCATGAATATGAACTTGTATTTATAAGGCTCAATGGATAGGGATGGTTGAGAGATTTGTGGATGAGGAGGCCTCTAATATCCTATGATGAGGGATCTTGAGCTCAATTAACCCACAATGATAGGGATAAGGGAGGACACGAGGCTCATCATCTAGGAGCTTCGAGAAACTTCTCCTTTTCACTTTTTACCTAGGGTACCGCTTTTCTCCTTCAATGACAGAGCGGTTCTGGTAAGAAACACTTATGGACTAAGGGCCATAAGCAGTGGCACCACTTGTGGACAACAAAGGATAGGAGGTGAGAGCAAGGTACCACTCTTGGACAAAGGGGAAAGCACGATGCTGAGCATTTTTGTGAAATATTGACAAATGGTATAAGTTTCCACTCCAAGTGCTGGGATTCAGGGCAAGTAGGTATGTCAAGGGTCTTATCACATGATGGTGATATGATTTTGGTATAACAGGAGGCCCCCCAAAGCATGAGTCTTAGAGGGATACAATAAATGAGAGCTTTGAGATAACAAGTTGTCGCTACGAGATGAAAATGTTGGCTCTATCAAAGCATGCTGTCAAGTAGGCATCTGTAGTACATCAGTATGTTTACTCATAGACACAAGTTACCAACTCATGGCTATATACCAATACAAGGTAGATCCATGAGAGGAATAAACAAGCATGGCTACTATTGGGACGCAGAAATGTCCCTTTTTCATCCACTTTATCTTCTGCTATTCCTCACATTTCATCGTCCCATTAACCTTTTATCATACCATTTCCATGCATATATGTGGGTTTCACCTTATTATTTCCACTTTATTTATTTTTAGTATTATAAGTGAATTTATGATTAAATATTAGAAAATTAACATTGTTTTCACTAATATCTCAAAGTATGGATGAGCTTTGTAATGTGTAGGAATATGTGAAGGATTAATTCAAAGAAAATACTTCACGTATATCTCCTCCATCATTTCAAGGAGATAGTTATGCAAAAAATATTCTAAGGAGAAGATCATGGAGATTTGGTTGAGAGACATGTGGAGGATTTGAAGGGATCATATCTTGTAATAATAGGAAAGTAGTTGAGTGGTTGAGTGAATAGTGGATCTCTCATTATGAGATGGTTATCTTCTTCTCAAATAAGTTCATGTATAAAAGAGAGTGCTTTCTCTTCATTTTTTATGGGATATTATCTTAGAATATTTTAGATCTTAGATTATCTTAGAGAATAGTAGATTGTGGAAGTTAGTCTTGACTTTGTAATATGGAGAAGGGAATTCTTAGCTTTTGTTCATAGTCTTGGTTTGATGCTTTCATGATTTATGATTGATTCTTGTGATGTAATTTAATATTGCTTTATTGTTAATGTGAGCTCACATGTGTTGTCTTGTTTCTCTTCATATGTTGTCTTTGTTTTATGCAATTTACTTTCAGCCGTGTGTTTCATCTACCAGTATTATATTAGCAATTGCTTGTTTCAGTTTAAGGGGGGTTATATTAGATTAGTATTAGTTTCACGGGGGGTTAGATTAGCTTAATTTCACTTCAGTCTTGCATATACTTTGCAGGTGCTTTGTAAGACTACGAACCTTGGATTGACAAATTAAATGGCTGGGCAATTACTACAACGAAATTAAAACGACATTAATTCGGCCCAACATTTTGGTGCCGTTGCCGGGGAAGCATGATGGATTGAAGTGTAGATTTCAATTCCTGCAAGTGTGGTAGTGCAGATTTCGATTCCTGTAAGTGTGGTAGTGCAAATTTCAATTCCTACAAGTGTGGTAGTGTATATTTCGATTCCTGCAAGTGTGGTAGCGTAGATTTCAATTCCTGCAAGTGTAGTAGTGTAGATTTCAATACATGCAAGTGTGGTAGTGTAAATTTCAATTTTTTGCAAGAGTGTTTAATGTCCGCAACTGTGAAGAGTTATTTATTTTTTTAGAGTGTTTTTTTTTACATAAATGGTTTGTTTTTATTTAATATTTTCAAATTTCAGTTTTGGGTGCTGTAAGAATCCATTTTTCAACATGGTTTAACATTGAGTATAAGTCTGGAAATACTCACTCATGCCTTGGTAAAAGCTGGATTTTCCTCTTCCCAGGAAGAGGAGGTCTTGGCAGCAATAAGAGATTTAACTACTACTCCAGAATCAAACGAGGAATCATCATTTGAAAACTCCTGCGCATGTGAAGGCGAACAAGTATTTGAATAGGAGATCGATGGAGACGAACAGGAGATCAAGGAGGACCACAAAGAGTTGCAACATGATCTGAGGAGTGAAAACTATGCCTATAAAATCCCTATCGAACGATGGTTTCAAGCAAGAATGAGGTTAGAACAATTTAGTTTTTCTTTTTATTTAGTTAGATCACAGCCACAACAATTAAATTCGTTCATCCTTGTATATTTCCATTGTTCATTCATTAGATTGAAAGATAATATATTTCTATTACTGTTGCGTGTATGGCTACACTGGCTATTTGATTATACGTAACTATTTTCTAATTCCCAATTAGCATAGAGTAGGTAGGATTTTATTTCTAGTCTTTGCTTTCACCTAGAATAAGTATGCTCTCCTCCGCGCTTCGTGCGATCACGAGGATCAGAAAGTAGGATGTTTTCTAAAATCTTCAGGAATGAATAATTAATGTTTTGCAACATGCTTAAGTGATTTCATCTTTATTTTGCAATTCATTATCTCCATTGCTAAAACCTTTTTCAATTGTTAAATAAAAATAGTCTGCAATTTCATTTTTAATCTGAAAAAAATGTTGAAATTATAATGTTGAAAAGCAGCTGCAACTCCAAGCTGAAACAACGCAAATCTATTGCATTTTTTTGACATTTTGGCTTGTTAAAATTCGCTAAAACACAGTCATGACAGTCCTATTTTTAGGGACCATGAGGGCTTAGTTTTAAAATTTTTTTCTATCCAAATTATCCCTCTAAGTATATTTTCCAATCCAATTTGAATTCTTCAATTTGGTTCTAAAACGAAAAAGATATGGTCAAAATACTGACTAGGGGTGGAGTAGACAGCTCAAGAACATAGTTGGGACAATAAAATTTTGAGAGACCTTATGGAATAATTTTAAAAAACTGTTTCTAATGCATACTCTCCTATCAATCTAGTTTACAGCACATTTTGAATCATTCTATTTTGATATCGTACGAAGGAGATATGACCAAAATACTGACTACCTATCCTAAATATGCACTCTAAAAAATCTGCTTTGTCAGCTGTTCATTGGAATATTTGACCCATAAATTATTCTTGTATTTAAAACATGTTTCTATTGGAGATACCTAGATGAATCTATTTTCATATCCAATTTGAATCACATCAATCCATCTTTTAACGAAAAAACTGTACTCAAAATAGTGACCATTGGTCTAGGATGAAACTCACAAACAACATTAGGATGTAGGATGTTATTTAGATTATATGATATACCATACCATAGAATTTTTAAAACATGTTTCTACTATAAGTATCCCTATGAATCCATTTTATTTTGGCTTTGGAATCATTCAAATCGGGCGTGAAACAAAGAAGTTATTACCAAAACATTGTCAGGTAGTCTACGCTGGCCCAACATGCATCCCAGATAAGAACACTTTGACTCGTGTCTCTATTTGTGGGCATATGGAAATGAATTTTGAAAATCCAAGACAGGGGTTTTGTGCGTAACATCCTCCTTTACCTAATTCTTGAGGAAATCACCAAACAAAGCCACTATTTGCGATATACAGTTGGTTCTTCAAGAGGGTATTTTCCAGATTTACTGTGGCGGCTAGTTCCAAGCAGTTGAAACAATGAACTCCATTGCTGTGACAATAAAGGGCTGAACAAAGCTCAGAAAAAGGGCTGATATTTATCTGGAAAAACTATTTATAACACACAGAAAAAGATTCCATCTAAAAACTGAAATTCAATGATGAATGTCTCTCTATATGAATATGTGTTGGATCTATGCATTTAGTTTCCATAGTCGTGTGTGCATTAAGTAATGTTTGAAAACGTTCATTGTGATTTTGCAATTGGCTAACTCTTTTTGTGCAAAAGATGGTAAAAGGAAATAATAAAATCTCTGCAGTGTGGCTTTGTTCACTACCAACGATTTTATTTCCCATCAACTCAAACAAAAAAAAATATATATGGAGAAAACGATAATTCCATGCATTTTTAATGAGAATAGTGAGCCGCAAGAACGAATTTGAACTTATTTTTTTTTGCTTGTGAGGTTTGACAGTGCAGCATATGAATTTACAGTAAAGGTCTAAGAAACACATCCACGATTATCTCTAGAGGCTCGAGACAATCATCTATTATGGAGTGGAGCAATCGTTCACCAATAGCAGGAGAAGATCGATACTTATGTGGCAGGTATGCATGCATTTTATGTTAAAGACGATTTATGCAGGATCTAATGGGTGTTGCAGCTTGTTGATGCAGCCTGATATTTAATTTTAAAATCCATAAAAAATGCAAAATAAACTAATTTTATCACAGCGTAGCAAGTTTCTTATGTGTCGCAGCCAGTTGTTGCAGCCACTATCGCAGCCAGGTGTTGCAGTCGTTGTCGCAGCTAGCTGTTATAGCCGCTATTGCAGCTGGTTGTTGCAGCCACTGTCACAGCTGGGTGTTGCATCTCGTTGTCACATCTATTAAAATTTTTAAATTCTAAATGTTGAATGCCGAGGAACGCAAATCAGATAAATTCAATTTTAAGTGTTTTTGCCATTATTTTTATTTTATTTTATTTTGGTGTGTTGTAAAAATAAAACAAAAATAAGAAAAATATATAAAATTATAAAAATTATTTCTTTTGTTTTACATTTTGCAAAAGAAAAAAAAAAAAAATATATATAAAAATAAAAAAATTTTTTTTTTTTTTTCTATTTTTTAATTGATTTTTTTTGTTATTTTGTTATTTTTTTACTATATATATATATATATATATATATATAGTATAAAAATCACAAAAAAAAATAAAAATAAAAATTAAAACAACCAAAACAAAAATAAAGTTGCAAATGGACGTTTTCATTTTTCCTGAAATTGATTTTATGATTAACGTTGAATTGTTTTTCTTAAAGTCACTTTGACAATAATCACAGATGAAACCAGCACAGGAAACATGTAATTTTCTTTGCAGCTTATGTACTTCTTTCTGCATGATATGTTTTCTTTTACGAACTTCTCACAATTTTTATGCTATGTTGCATGAGGATATGTAACTAGATCAGTTGGGGAGGGAGAAATATATTCAATACATATTCACTAATAAGTTTTCATGCAGGATTTTGTACTAAAGTTGTTTTTTTTTTCCAGGTTTTAGAGACAATCGCATTTTGCTGCTGAAGTGATTTTTCAAAGAAACACAAAATTTTTGAGAAACATGCTTTGACAGAGAGCCTGAAGGAGCTATTACTCATGATGTTTGCTCATAAACATCATAACGTTGGTTGTTACACAGAAACCATCCATAAAATTGAGTCATGATTGTTTATCCATATTTTTCCTTCAGAGCACCTTCATCATCCATGTCTTGAATTCCACTTTCCATCGCTTTATCTGTCATGACTTCACACATACATATCTTTCTAAGTTGCATACATCCCTTTATCTTTTTCAGTACATTTTTCCATTCTAGTTTTCCTTCTGAATAAAACTAGCTCCCTTTCCATGACTACATAGCCTTTCCATATCCACTATTTGACTCTGAGATCTTTTCACTGATAGTTCTACCAATATTTTTATACCAACTCGCATTGACTGATGTGGGATTCCTTAAGGTCCACCTTTCAACAAGTCTTGCCCCATCGACCTGAGCACCTTATCTGGGATATCGACTAGAGTTCATTATTGAGTACCTGGAGGCTTGCATGCCTTAATGGCAAGTTCTCTCGCTGACAATCATGGGAATTCATCAATGTCCCTTGATCATCAGATCTTGCAAGTGGCTCGACATCAGCACATCTATTCGCACTTCGCAATATGTACTTGGGGGTACCTTGGCACTCATTGACATCACTGGTGAGTTGTCTCACATTGGTTAACATCATTCATCAATGGCCGGTAATCCAATGATTTCTCTTCATGCTTGACCTCGACACATTTATTCGCATGACTAGAATTGTACCACTGGGTTTTGTAGTAGGTGAAGACTATACATTCTTTTTCATGACTCCATCAGCAGTTGTAGAAGCATGACTTCAGATCTATGAGTGTACCATAGTTCCACTTTCCGCCTTCCACATTTTCCGTTATTTATCAGCAGCAGTTCATGACTCCATCAACAGTTGCAGAAATATGACTTCAGATCTATGACTGTACCACGGTTCCACTTTCTTCCTTCCACATTTTCCATTATTTATCAGTAGCAGTTCAGAATCCTCCACTTCACATTACAACAGTTCCAACAGTTACAGCCGCAACATCATTTACAGTTACATTTTTATCCGGCAGCCGTGACATATTCTCCATTATTCAGTAGCAGTAGTTCCGATTCCTTTACTGTCCATGACCTAGCAGTTACATCCGTTGTAGCAGTGACACATTCCACGATCTAGCGGCATCAGCTACATTCCTATTGCATCATTCATCTAATTTTTGGGTAAGTGGGGGTATGTTGTTTTCTAAACTTTAATCATGCAATTCTTTACATACTAGAAATGAATAATTTGGAAAATTCTCTCGCCATGCTCCATTTCTTTCATAGCCCATGCTAGGTTGCATGAGGACATGCAACCACATTAGTTGGGGAGGGGGAACTATATTCAATACATACTCACTACTATCATTCCATTCTTTTCACCACCATCACCCATTTTTCATCTCATTTACCATTCATGAGCATTTATTTTTCGACAAATCCTCTATTGCACTTTGCTTCATACACATTGATATACATATTGGCATGATTCATAAAGAAAAGGCTTTCTTATGCACACTGATGCTTTCTATGCACATTAATAGCTTATAATTTTTAGTGAGTGTATGGTTAAATTATTATGCAGCTAGGAAACAGATGACGAAATGAATGTTGTTAACACAAGAACCAACATTCTTTACATTCATGGTTGTCACACAAGAACCAACCGTAAGGAAAATGTCAGCTGTTACTCATGCATTTCACATCATGAAATGAATGTTGTTAACACAAAAACCAACATTCTTTATATTCATGGTTGTCACATAAGAACCAACCATAAGGAAATGCCTATTGTTACTCATGTATTTCACACTCCATAAATATTCATTGTTAAAAATACATCATCAATCAAAGCCAAAGAGTAGATGCCAAAATTTCTTGAGAAGAGCCATACACGGTTGCATGAGGATATGCAACAAGTTCAGTTGGGGAGTATGTTGGGACGCAGAAATGTCCATTTTTCATCCACTTTATCTCCCTCTATTCCTCACATTTCATCGTCCCATTAACCTTTTATCATACCATTTCCATACATATATGTGGGTTTCACCTTATTATTTCCACTTTATTTATTTTTAGTATTATAAGTGAATTTATGACTAAATATTAGAAAATCAACATTGTTTTCACTAATATCTCAAAGTATGGATGAGCTTTGTAATGTGTATGAATATGTGAAGGATTAATTCAAAGAAAAGACTTCACGTATATCTCCTCCATCATTTCAAGGAGATAGTTATGCAAATAATATTCTAAGGAGAAGATCATGGAGATTTGGTTGAGAGACATGTGGAGGATTTGTGAAAGATATGTGGAGGATTTGAAGGAATCATATCTTGTAATAATAGGAAAGTAGTTGAGTGGTTGAGTGAATAGTGGATCTCTCATTATGAGATGGTTATCTTCTTCTCAAAGAAGTTCATGTATAAAAGATAGTGCTTTCTCTTCATTTGTTATGGGATATTATCTTAGAATATTTTAGATCTTAGATTATCTTAGAGAATAGTAGATTGTGGAAGTTAGTCTTGACTTTGTAATATGGAGAAGGAAATTCTTAGATTTTGTTCATAATCTTGGTTTGATGCTTTCATGATTTATGATTGATTCTTGTGATGTAATTTAAGATTTCTTTATTGTTAATGTGAGCTCACATGTGTTGTCTTGTTGCTCTCTATATGTTGTCTTTCTTTTATGCAATTTACTTTCAGCTGTGTGTTTCATCTTCCAGTATTAGATTAGCAATTGCTTGTTTCAGTTTAAGGGGGGTTAGATTAGATTAGTCTTAGTTTCACAGGGGGTTAGATTAGCTTAATTTCACTTCAGTCTTGCATATACTTTGCAGGTGCTTCGTAAGACTACGAACCTCAGATTGACAAATTAAATGGATGGGAAATTACTACAATGGAATTAAAATGACATTAATTCAGCCCAACAGTATACTAGAATACAATGTAGATCCATGTGATAGAGGATTCAAACTTAGACATAGATACTAGACATACAATGTAGATCTATGTCATACAGATGCAAATTTGAGCATAGCCACGACCATACAAATGTGGATCCATGCTAGACATACAAAACTCCATTGCAATCTGGGGAAAGCGATGATTGCTTTAAATAAATACCCAGGGTCTTCATCTCGTCTTCCACAAAGTATGATTCTATCCATGTGATTACAATGATCTGAAGTTGAACATGGTAGAAACCACTTGATTACCGACCAATGATGTGAACTGTTAACAAGTGCGAGGGAGATCACCATTGATGTCAATGATTCCCAAGGTACTCTAGTACAATCTAATGAGTGCGAATAAATGTCCTGATGTCGAACACCTAGTCGATTCTGTCGATCAAAGGCCAATGATGTGAACCTATGTCGAAAGCAAGAGAATCTGTCATTAAGGCATACAGATCTCAAGGTACTAAGTAATTGTTTCTAAGACTATTTCCTGAATGATGAGCTAATGTCGACAGGAACAGTCTTGTTGAAGGAGGGCCATGATGAGTCCCACATCAACGACACGAAACTCGGAACATAGTTCTGGCATGATGTGAATGTAGTGACCATAAGACTGACTCAAAAATACTGACACAAAGACTGTGTGGACTGCAGAGGTAAAAACTTCTTCAAATCCCCTTTGAACATCGGGCGGCACGAAAAAACGACTTAGCAGCATGACTGAATGGGACAAACACACAATGCGACATTGGCCAATGCATTCTTTCGAAAGACTCAAAGGAGTGACACGACTCATGAAAGTGGATTGTCATGGAAATTAGTTGAATACCCAATTGACTTACATGATGTGCAGACAAGTGCCATGTTCAAAGGTAACGATAAACAACCGCCATTATTTGCAAAATGATTCCCTTCCCATTTCCCCCATCATGATCGATGAGTGCCTCTTTTCGGTTTGACGAGTTGAAAGAGGGTAACAAACACTCGATATAGCTTGTCGGAAGACAAGTCCAGACTCATATGTTTTATGAACCTGAGAGAGGAGGGGTTCATTCCCAAAATTGGTCTCTCAATGTTTAATTTAATGAGTCCACTGAAAGAAAACTCGGTATCATTCATGTTTAGAGAGTCTGAATGATTACGTAAGAAGAATCCAAAGGGGTCCTTTTTTTGTATGATTTAGTCCCTAAGGTCCAAAAAAGTATAAAATCATACCTTAGGGAACTCTTCCAGTCATGGTTGGCTAAAGTCATGTTCCTTTTTCGTAAATAGTCCTATCCGAACCGAAAAAGAGATAACCTACTGTCGGACGGACAAATCTTCAAATACTTTAACGAGCGTGAAGAAGACAAGATCGCTCGACAATCTTTTCATATTTAGGGAGCCTGAAAAGAGTTTAAAGAGAACTCCATGAGGTTTCTTTACACAATGTCATTTTTTACGAGCCTGGAAAGAATAAAAAATGGACTCGACGATCTTTTCATGTTTAAGGAGCCTGAAAAAGAGGGGAAAAGAAGACTCCATGTCTCTTCTTTACACAAAGTCAACTTTTTACGAGCTTGGAAAGAAACTGAAATGGAATCGGACCTTAGATACTAGGTTTAAAGAACATGACCAAAGTGTCGTAATAAATGCTCATCGACCTTTTCCATTTTATGAACATGCGAAAAAGCCATGAACAAACTTCCAAAGCTTTTTACTATAGTTCTCTTATCCTGCAATCGACTCAGAAACAAGTGTTAAATGCATTTATAACTAGCATTAAGGGATTAGGACAGATACAATTTGACTAAAATATGATTTTATATCAAAAATATAGTATGTCAGACCCAAAAATGACTATATAAGTCATGTAAATATTAAAAAAATCAAATCGCTTCACTATTTACCCATAACAGAGTATTTAGAGCACTTTCTTAGCCAGATATTCATTAGCTAATACTGGGAGTTCCCACCGTCCGTTTTGAGCACCGTCAGTTGTAAGTAATAGCAAAAACCCTACTCTTTCATTTTATAGCATTTATTTTGAGTTTTGGTGGGGTTTTGGGCTCATATGGCAAGCCATAAAACCTTAAAAGCGGGCATTGCACCTACCACTTGTGGGATACGCGGTACCATCCAAGAACCGTTCCTATAACATAGTTGACAGGTGGTGCCACCACCTATCACCAATGGTGCACAGGCGGTGCCGGCCATGGAGATTTCAAACTAATAGCATGAGCAATATAAAGTCATTCTTTTGATTTTTAATGATTAGAGATGATTCTAATGCATGCTATGATTGTTTTTGATAGGTATTGGTTGCTCAAAACATGGTGATATGGAAATAAAGAACACATGACAATGATGATTCTTTTGTTGATAGAAATGTGGGTTGTATTGCCGCATTACGGGACTGTGGGCTCCTGAATTTCTTTTGGACACCAAACATGGTGTCACACGTTCGGTTACTGGAACACATACTACGGATGTGGAATCTAGAGCAGCAGTACTTCAAGGTGGGGGCCCATATTCTTACAGTGGAAGTAGAGCATATCTACTTCTTGACTGGTCTCTCAAGATGGGGTGCCCCCATCTCACTGACAAGTTCCCGTGGAGGGGATATTACCACTCGAGAGCTTATAGATTGTCATTGTGCTCCAGGGACGAGGACCTCGGGGAAGAAGATCCCCATTAGAGCAGTGATGGATGGGCCCCTACGGACCGTCCTATTAACTATGCAGAGGGTGGCCGGGAGTCAGGGTGTGCACCAGGATTCTAGGGAACACATGCTATATGCCATAGAGGCCATGGCACCCATGGTATTCAACTAGGCGGAAGCCATGCTTCCAATATTCAAATATTAGCTGACTAAGTGTCGACAGGGAGAGCTAAAGAAGTTTAGCTTTGGCTCCATTTTAGCTTGCTTCTTCTTCGAGCGGGTTCCATAGATGAGACCTCAGGTGGTCTTCCAGAGTCTGAGAGCGCGGGACCCCCATATGATGAGGTGGGTCTAGGTCATGGCTCGTACAAGAATAGGTAGGGGAAGGGTGAAGGTCGATGACCCATTCTTCAGATGGATCCGAGATCAGATCCTCATGGTTGAGGATTATGCTTACGCAGCTACGAACTTCACCAGAGATCCATGCCTACCACTCCCACCTGGCGGACAGTGGGGCGACAACGGTAAGAAACAAGAAACCCTAAAATGGATGAAATGTTTTTATGTTCTTTAATATTTTATATTTTTTATGTTAAGTGATGAGACCTGTAAATTCTCATACAAATGTTGGAGTAGAACGACCTGGAGGAGCTTCTCCATTGGATAGGCGAGCTGGAGCCCGCTTTGTACCACAGGGTGATGATATCACCGGGGAGCTAGAGGAAAACCTGGATAGGTTGACCTTGGATATCCCAGATGTTGCCATTGATGACCTCCCAATGAGATATCAAAGATCCACAGTGAGAGTATCGGGTCGATTCAGTAGGCTGCTATGTAGAGTAGCTCGAGCAGTGATGTGCTATCATGAGCACCACTAATGTATGAGATATGTACTAAAAGCTGACAGCTTTAGGATTTTGTATAGTGATTTTTCCTGAAAGCATACGTGCTTCAGATGAGGTCTCAGGACCTATTTTTTGTAAACTTTTTCATATATATATATATATAGACTTTTACAGGGTGTTTATATGTTTCAAATGGAAAATGCAATTTATATGAGTTTTATGTGTCTTTGAATGTTTATTTACAATGTACCATGTTTGATTCCAATGTCATGAATGGGCAATATGCCAATATAGGATTTAATTAGCTAATGGGTCAAAAACTACATTATGTTCCCTAGGGATATTCCTATAAGTGATGGTTTCAAATGACCTTTCTAGCAAATGTACTCTCCAGAAAAGGTGGAAGAGCACAGGGTTTCTAATGGTGTAAACATGGTTTAAGTGGAAAACCATGAGTTGTGAGTCCATAAAGAATACTAGATCACGAACATACTGGGAGGCAGCTTCAGCCAGAAGACTGATGACCGTTTCATACTTGACAATGTTATTAGTAGCGGGAGCTATACAAACCGCTCCTGAACTGACCAAATATTCAGCTGGGGAATAGAGGACCCAAGAAACCGAGGCGAGATTCAAGGTGTGGCGGTAAGCACCATCAGTGAAGCCGTAGAAATCCATCTGCATGACCAAAACATGGTATAAACAAATGCGGACACTAAACTCAAAACCATCTTGAAAATACTAAAAGCACACTGAAAGACAATCAATATACATATATACAAGATACTATCCAGGAAATACCTAGGCATAGTACCTTTTCAGGTACAACCCATCGCGAGGCTTCCCCAAAGGGATTCCATCATAATCAATGAGCTCATAAGCTCCTTTCTATAACACCTTAGAAATAATGAAATTTCCGTACCACATCGACTCGAACTTACCCTTCTCTAGTTTGTCGTATATCTAATCATAAGTCAATACTAGGTCACCCTTGTTAAAGACATGAGGTTGGATGAATTTATCATACTGTGCCTTGACGTGTTTCTTATGTGCCTCATTAACTAAGGCAACATCTCTCTGAGTCTCGTCAAGGTTACTCAAGTACAAATATATTTCTTCCTCTGCGGAAGTGTCTGGGAGAAGGTCTATGGAAAGTTGTAAAGATGGAATCTGACATTGAATCGGTAAGACGGATTCAAGTCCATAGACAAGATGGAATGGTGTGAAACCAGTGGCTATTTTCATATAAGTATGATAAGCCCAAAGAGCAGAGAAAAGAACGTGGTGCCAGTTGGATTTATGATCTCCAACCATCCAACAAAGCATAGTTTTCAAAACCTTGTTAATGGCCTCTACCTCACCATTAGCTTGTGGATAATATGGCATAGAGTTTTCATGGTGAAAACCTAGCTTGGCACTTGGTTCCTCCATCATTTGATTATGTAAATGGGATACGTGATCAGTAACGATGGACTGCGAAACTCCAAATATAGCTATGATATGACTGAACAAGAAGAGAGCGGCAGTATTACCATCTTCTGCGTATGTAGGCATGGCCTTAGCCCATTTTGTAAAATAATCAATGGCTATGATGATGTAACCATGCCCACCAGATGAGGTAGGATTACAATGCATGAAGTCAATCCCCCATTTGGCGAATGGGCCAATGGCAATGATAGGGTGTAGCAGAGCAGGATGGGTGCACTTTTTAGGATAAAAGTGTTGACAAGGTGGGCATTTCTTAACATCCTCATGACAGTCTTTGAAGATAGAAGGCTAGAAATAGCCAGTGCGAAGGATTTTCTGGGCTATATCCATCCCAGATAAATGACCGCCACATGCTCCAGAGTGGCAATCATTCAACACATGTTTATCCTTCTCATGGGTGAGGCATCACCGAAGAATATAGTCGATCCCATGTCTATACATGGTATCATTCAGGATGAGGTAGTACTTCACGTGGTGACGGATACGACAGTGATCATCATGGGATAAATGTGGCTGAAATCATTGTGTTTGGAGCTAAATAAGGAAATCTCCATACCAAGGATCGATAGTGCTAATCAGGAACATGAATTCATCCAGAAATGAATCACTGGGCTCAGATTCCGTCGAAGCACAGGGAAGATCACACATATGCTTGGAAAAGACCAAGGATTTCTTTGATGTGGCTTTGGAAAATTCTAGATCAAACTCCTGAAGTATGACTATCCAACATGAGTACTTTCCCCCGAGCACTTGACGATTCAGTATGTAATACATCAGGTTCTGGTATGCCAATACAGTGGTAGTGCGAAGCAGAATGTAGTGATGAAAATTTTGTATAGCAATGACCGTGGCCAATGCTAACTTTTCCACACATGAATAGTGAGTTTCAGAATCCATGAGATTCTTACTGGCATAATAAATCACATGCTCCTGACCGTGGAGATTTTCCTGCACTAAAACTATAGCGATGGTAGTAGCGGAGGAAACAATGTACAAGAGAAAGTGCTTTGAATAATATGAGGGGTGTATCACGGGTGAATGAGTCAGAGCGTGCTTAAGATTATCAAAGGTGCGTTGGGCCTGGTTATCCCAGAAGAATGGAGTGTTCTTGTTGAGGAGATGCATATAACCGTGCGTTTTCTCTGGGAAATTGCAAACGAAACAACGGAGAAAATTTTCCTTCCCTTGCAAACTTTGGAGTTCAAGGAGATTAGTTGGGGTTGTTAGATCTAAAATGGTGGCAATTTTCAAAGGATCGATCTAGATGCCATCTTTGGATACCACAAAACCTAGAAGGCGTCCCGTCTCAACGCAAAAAACAAATTTATGCAAATTGAGTTGTATATTATAATGACAACATCTCAGGAATGTCTCTCTAAGATGACCAGGGTGGTCCTTCCGTCACTGTGAATGAGCAGGGAGGTCATCAAGGTACGGTTCAACAATATGTTTAATATCATGAAACACATAGGACATCGTGCGATGGAACGTAGCTCCAACATTTTTCAAGCCAAAAGGTAACTTCTTATATGCAAAGGTTCCCCATGGGAAAATGAATTCTATCTTATGCTGATCAGAGGGTAATATCTCAATCTAATTATAGCCAGAGAAGCCATCCATAAATGAAAAGATGACACTTCCCGCATAGTTGTCGATAATCTGATCGATGTGTGGAGTAGGAAAGTTGTCCTTAGGACAAGCTTTATTCAAATACCTAAAGTTGATACAAACTCTAATGGTGCCCTGCTTTTTATTGACAGGGAAAACGTTTGATACCCATTCCATCAGGGGTACAGGATAAATAAACCCAGCTTTGAGAAGTTTATCAATTTCAACTTTAATAGCTACGACCTTCTGAGGATGGACTTGTCTTAGTTTTTTCCTGATGGGTTTAGCCATGGGATAGGTTTTAATCTCATTGACCAAAATGGATGGGTCAATCCCCAACATCTCTTCATAGGACCAGGAAAAAATATCATGGAATTCTTTAAAAGTTCCTTATAGGCTTCAGATTCATTTACCAAGCAGTTCTTCCCAACATGAACATGCTTGATAGTATCAGGCTTGGCTGATATGTCAATCGGATTCATCTGAGTAATGTTGCAAAGGTTTCCTTTAGAATTTGTATCTTGCAACAATATAGGACTTTGGGGTACGTTGAAAATATTAGTAGGAAAGAGGGATGCAAAATCATGGCTAACTGAATTGGTGTTGGGGAGGAACATGGATCTATGATGGTGATCTTCCCAAACGGACTCATCCATATTCATGATCTCCATAATGGACTCATCGAAAGGGAAAGTCTCAGAGAGATAATCTAGAACCGGAAGAGAAGGCTCTAACCAGTATGATAAATGGTAAGGATCCGAAGTCACTAGGTGAAGGTCATCAGTGTGATCATCAGAAATTTTTTGAATAGCGTCATACAATGCTTCGCGTGGAATCAACAACTTGTTTACCCTTTGGCTCATAATCAAATGAGGCGATCATATGGACTGTCGCGGTATCTGTGCTAGGAGGAGTGGATGGAAAAATCCCCATAAGGGATGAATCCTTCAACATGCCTACCCCAATTTATTGGTAAGGAGGAAGGGACTGGCCTAACATGGGGATGTTATTAGCTGTGGAGGTAGTAACATTCGACATGCAAAAATCAAGCTAGTCAATAGTAACAATTCTCCCTAGATGTGGAAATTGGACTGTTCGGAATACTGTTGAGGCAACAGTAGTCATGGCATAGAACCAATTTATTCCTAAAAGGAGGTTGTAATCTAAAGGGGCATCTACCACCTCTACTTGAATGGAAATGGTTTTTCCCCCCAGCTCGACCGCTAAGGCTGATATGAGACCATGGGGTTGAAAACCCCATCTGTCAAAGAATTTAAGGGTCATAGGTGATTCTACAAGCTCGGTAGAGCCGAGAGCCTTCCAACAAGACAGTGAAAAAATCGAGGTTGAAGCTCCTTCATCTAGTACCGTTTGAAAAACTTTCTTTCCCACTACTTTCATAATGATCTGAAAAGCAAGTTTATGCGGTAATCTAGGCTTATAGTTCTCAACATTGAAATGAATCAAGTTAGTATTATCTGGGTCTAAAGGTCCTAATGCTGTCAATAAGTTTTTGCATTGTGTAGGGAAAATTTGGAGTACTTTTAAGGTAGACAAGGTTCTTGAGTGAGATCTTCAACCATATTATAAAATTGAGCAGCTCAGGCATTAGGGTTAAATACTACCTTTCGAAGAGTGCTCTTAGGTGGACGCAAAATTGTGTCAAGAGTAGGCTTCTCGATAGATAAGGGGACATTAGACGAGGATTCAGGAGAACTAGTAGAGGGAGCTTTCCTTGAAGAAGAATGATCTTCTTTCTTATCTGCGGGTTTTTCATAATTCTGACTTCGAGTTTGTAGATTGATGGTATCTGAGGACATCATACGAATTTCCTCTGGTGAACTAGATTTACCCTAATTAGACATGTGGTCTATCAGTTGTTGTTGAGAGGGAAAAGGATCCATAAGTACTGCGGGTGCGGGATTGGACTTAAGAAACTGGGAGATTTTGTCCCGCCGAGGACACTCCTTTGAAAACTGATCACCTCCATATAGCAGACATGGATATTTTGCCTTTCTTTTCCCTTTATCGTTATCACTGTTGGTAGGTCTTGGAGTATCCTGTTGGTTTCCAGGTTTTTTATTTCTATTTTTACCTTTATTTTTATTATTACCTGAGGTTTGAGTACTTTGAATAGAGTTGACCTTGGTGGAAACCTTAGGAGGTGAAGGAATAGGGGTGGCAGTTTGGGGTTGCTTGGCATGTTTTGCTGCTGATGGGGACTGGCTTGAACCAACAATCCCATCAATAGGTACTTCTACTAGTGGCTTGGCGGGATCGGTGCTTGGGCGAGGAGCTTCAGAATCAAGACATAAAGAGTTCCAGACTGGGAATAGACCAAGTCTAGATACCGGGCTTGACTAATAGCTTTCTCTTCAGTAACGACACCGCCCATAGCCACATATCAGGAAATAGGAGGCAAAAATGATTTAGTAAATGAATTAGCCTAATAATTGATTTGGAATAGGGGCCTTAATAAGCCTTCTCTGCCTTCTCCACTCATGAATATGATGAGATATGTGGGTGGAGGTGTTCTATCACAGAGAAGTTAAAGATCAGTACCCATTTCATAACGAATAGGAGCTGAAAGTGTGTAAGAAACACAGTTGCCAATGAGCCAAAATCCACAAACGAATGTTGTGGGAGTTTAATGTACCACTTCGTGGCTGTACCGGTCAAAGTTCGCTGGAAGAGTCGTAACCGAATGGAGTCATCCATGAGGGAGTTTGAAGAACACCACAAATGGAATGTCATAAATGGTTCTTTGGATTGTCTCCCTACTTCCCATCAAACTTCGGGATGTCAGACTATAACTTTACCGGAATGGGAGGCCACGAGGGATTGTGTGGAATGGGTTCATTAATCAACTTGGACAAGTCAGGTAAGTCCAAAGTTGCTAGGAAAGGTAACTGTCAGTTGGGTGTGCTGTCAGTTGGGTTGCACACACTGGTAATATTGATATGGCATATAATTACCAGTAGGACCATAAGTTGACTGGAAAACAGGTTGCCGTGATGAAGAACTAACGAAAAATATCCCCACAGGGGGTTCATTTATGGGATCAAGACCACTAAGGCCTCCAGGAGGAGGACCCCTAGAGCCACTGGGACCAGTAGGACCACTGGGACCACCAGGACCACTAGGACCACCAGGACTATTGGGACCACTAGGAGGTGGACCACTAGACCCTCTAGAGCCACTAGGAGGTAAGCCTCCAGAGCCTTCGGAACCACTAGGCGGAGGGCCATTAGACCCTCCAGAGCCATAAGGAGGAAAGCCACCAAGCCCCCCAGGACCACCAGTACCACTAGGACCATAAGGAGGAAAGTTTCCAGATCCTCCGGGACCATTAGGCCCCCTAGGGGGAGGACCTCAATAAGGTGGTCCTCCAACAGCTCCCGTAGTATGTATACGTATCCCCCCCATAGATGGCATGTAAGACCAGTTGGGTTGCCCCCATGGCGTAAAAGTGTTACTAGGGCATGGAATTCCAACATAAGGCATTCTTGTAGGATTGGGTGGATGATTAATATTACCTACAGGTATTTGATAACCATAACCTCCAGAATATTGAATGGTTACAGGCTGTGCCCCCGAGGGCTGACCTAAAGTAGATGGGGGATTAACCACATTAGTATGGGTGGGAGGGACATAAACTATAGATGGTTATATATTAGAGGTCTGTCCTTGAATAGGTACAATTTCGGTGTCAGATAATGTAGGTGGTGCTGGGGGTTGCCCCCCGACAGTAGAAGGTACTGACAAAACATGAATTGAAGGTTGGCCTCAGGTGTAGAAGACCTGGGAGGATTGGGAACATACATAACATGAGAGGTGGTGGGGGTGGTAATTTGACCTGGGTTGTGTGGTGTTATCGCATGATCTATAATCGGTTCAATGGGTCTCATAGAATCGGCAAGTGAACGATATCCCACAGGAATAGATGTGGAACGTGATGGTGTCGGGCCTAATAGTTCATCTATTTGCTTGTCAATCTCTTGTACATGAAGAATGGTAGCATGGTATTTCCTACATTCTTCTTCATATTCAGAATACTTTAAATGGGTGGCAAATGAGGAAATGGCTTGTCCTACAGAGGTATCCCAAAATGGAGCATTGGGACCAAAATCCGGACGGGTTGTAATCAACATGAAATTCCGTGGGAGAATGGAATGAGGTATTTCCCCAAGAAAGTTGTTGGACCAAGGGAGGCTAGTGTGAAGAATATGGTACTCCACTTTCTGCAACCACATTATCCCCCACTTGGGAGGTGGTAGCAGCTCCTTGGTCGATAGCTTCCATTGGATTTTCTCCTGAACCAGGAGTAAAATCGGGTGGCAAGCCCCGTACTCTTCTGGATTGTCTTAACTCAGCCAGTTTGTATAGTTCCTATCTAACCTAGGGTCTGAAAATCTAGAAAACACACAAAAAAATTTCCCTACACAAGCTATAGGTCAAAACAAGCACACTTAAAATGATAGGAGGAGTTCAAAAAGTCAGGTCTCTCGCCAGGATTGTCAAGAAGGTGCCACTCATGATATACCTCGAGGGTACATGCATATTAATCTCTCTGAATGATATTTTTGGTGTATGGCTCCAAGCAAGATGGCCAAAGGGCTTTTCTCAGATAGATAGGGTATCCTAGTGGGGTCTCCTGATATACTCAAGGTACGTGGGAGCTCGAATCAGTAGTAGTGCTGTCTAATGCATAACCGTACACAAGGGGCCTTTTGATATACAATAAAGTACATGGAGTACCTTTCTATATACCTCAAGGGTACATGAAAGGCCGTTCGATATAACGACGGTACGTGGAAGAACCGTGCGAGTCCCGAAATGTAATGCAGACAAATAACGACAACTCCTACGCTTAACGACGCTCGAACATGTCTCTAACCTATCACTCCAATTTCTACGTAAATTTTATCCTATAAATACCATTGATTTTAAAGTGGACGGTTAGGTGAATGCATGATGTTTTGACAGAAAAGTAAAACTATGCAGTATGCTTGTGCAAATATTTCACTTTACTGTTCAATATGCCTACTTATGGGAGGGAAAGAGAGTATTTTATTTTGTTTCAAAACCAAAAATACTTCCAAACAACAGTATTGAACACAAAATCAAAGATAAGCAACAATTTCCAAACTGATTTCTCTTTTCTGAAAGAAATAAGAAGGGGAAGAATCTCTTTTCCTAAAAGAAAAACAAGAAACACACTATATGCAAATGCACTCTATTTTTTCAATTTTCTTAAGACATAAGCAAATCTAACTTAAAACTACCATTTTTATTTTTATTTTTGATGAGATTGTTCTAAATGCATAAGAGACGAAAGAACATGAACAGTTTGAAAGCTTATGAAGCCAATCAGAGAACCAATGTCCAACGCTCAATGATGATAACCTAGTCTCAGTCAAAAATTTTCTTTTTTAAAGGAAGAAAAAGAAGTTTACTATGCAAACAAGAAATGAAACCTAGAAGCTAATCTAGTGTTCTTCTTTTAGTCTATATAACAGAAATGAAAAGAGATCTTACTAACACCCTAAGATTTTCAAAAAACAAGAAATCCTTTCACAAACACACCAACAAGCATAGAAGCAGATGAATAATAAAAAATCCTAATCTAGTTTTTGAATTTCCCAATCAAACCAATTTTAAACCATAAAATTTGAAGCCACAAGCATCAGATTCTGTCACACAAGTCTGACAGTGCATGACTGAAAGCAAAACAACTCAAATTTTTACAAAAAATGAGGAAAAGGTCTTGGAATGATGCCTACCTGGCACCGTGCTTCTCTGGTGTTGACAGGGCGGTTCTATCCCAGTACCGCTTCTTGCCAATAGGATATAGGCGGTCACACTGCGTGCTTCCCACTCTATTTAGGCAGTGGCACAGTTCCTCATACACTGCATAGGTGTGGTTCCCTGTAGAAAACCAAAACACAAAGAGAATGATAGATCAAGTCAGAAAAAGACTAGATCAAGGTCAAACCTGCTAGATTGAGTATAAAAACAGAGCATAAAAGGTCGAAACAATTTAGATCTGAACAAATCTAGAAGTTTCAAACCCAAATAGACTAAGTCAGATAGCAGATCTGACTGAAGAGAGATGGAGAAAGAGCCTGGATTCGGACAAGATTTGAACAGTAAGGTGTTCCACTGGTCTGAATGGTTCAGATCTAGAACAAATGAAGGACAAAGGTTGAAGACCCTCCCTGGACGCCGTAGATACCTAGAATGTGATTCTTTGATAGTAACCCTGTGTACCTCCAATCAAATTAAACACACAAACACATCAAAGCTGC
>LPNX010100716.1:592682-617986 GCA_001517045.1 Pseudotsuga menziesii | reverse complement strand
AGTATGTCAGACCCAAAAATGCCTATATAAGTCATGTAAATAGTAAAAAATCAAATCATTTCACTATTTACCCATAGCGGAGAGTATTTGGAGCACTTTCTTAGCCAGATCTTCAGCAGTTGATACCGGGAGTTCGCATTGTTTGTTTTGAGCTCCGTCAGTTGCAGGTAACAGCTAAAACCATACTCTTTCATTTCATAGTATTTATTTTGAGTTTTGGTGGGGTTTTGGGCTCATATGGCAAGCCCTAAAACCTTAAAAGAGGGCACCGCGCCTACCCCTTGCGGGATACGTGGTACCACCCAAGAACCGCACCTATAACATAGTTGACAGGCGGTGCCGCTGCATGTCTCCAATGGTGCACAGATGGTGCCGCCGTGGAGATTTCAAACTAATAGCACAAGCAATATAAAGTCATTCTTTTTATTTTTAATGATTAAAGATGATTCTAATGCATGCTATGATTTTTTTGACAGGTCTTGGTTGCTCAAAACATGGTGATATGGAAAGAAAGAACACATGACAATGATGATGCTTTTGCTAAGAGAAATGCGGGTTGCATTGCCACATTATGGGACTGTGGGCTCTTGAAGTTCTTCTGGACCCCAAGCATGGTGTCACACGAGTAGTTACTGGAACACATACTACGGATGTGGAATCCAGAGTAGTAGTACTTCAAGGTGGGAGCTCATATTCTTACAGTGGAAGTAGAGAATATCTACTTCTTAACTGGTCTCTCAATATGGGGTGTCCCCATCTCACTCACAGGTTCCCGTGGAGGGGATATTACCACTCGAGAGCTTATAGATTGTCATTGTGCTCCAGGGATGAGGACCTTGGGGAAGACGATCCCCATTAGAGTAGTGATGGATGGGCCCCTACAGACCATACTATTTATTATGAAGAGGGTGGCTGGGAGTCAGGGTGTGCACCAGGCTTCTAGGGAACAAATGATGTATGCCATAGAGGCTATGGCACCCACAATATTCAATTGGGTGGAATCCATGCTTCCAATATTCAAAGATCAACTGACTATGTGTCGGCAGGGAGACCTAAAGTAGTTTGGCTTTGGATCCATTTTAGCCTGCTTCTTCTTCGAGTGGGTTCCACAGATGAGACCTCAGGTGGTCTTCTAGATTCTGAGAGCGTGGGACCCCCATATGCTGAGGTGGGTCTAGGTCATCGCTTGTACAGGAGCAAGTAGGGGAAGGGTGAATTTCTGTGACCCGTTCTTCAGATGGATTCAAGATCAGATCCTCATGGTTGAGGATTATGCTTACACAGGTACAGACTTCACCGGAGATCCAGACCTATGACTCCCACCCGGCGGACAGTGGGACGACATTGGTAAGAAACAAGAAACCCTAAAATGGATGAAATGTTTTTATGTTTTTAATGTTTTATATTTTTTATGTTAAGTGACGAGACCTCTATATTCTCATACAGATGTTGGAGCTGCGCGATCTGGAGGAGCTTCTTCATTGGATAGGTGAGCTAGAGCCTGCTTTGTACCATAGGGTGATGATATCATCGAGGATCTAGAGGAACAATTGGAGAGGTTGACCTTGGATATCCCAGATTCTACCATTGATGACCTCCCGATGAGATATCAGAGATCCACAGTGGGAGTACTGTGTCGATTTAGTAGGCTTCTGCGTAGAGTAGCTCGAGAAGTGATGTGCTATCACGAGCACCACTAGTGTATGAGATATGTACTGAAAGCTGACAGCTTCATGATTTTGTATAGTGATTTTTCCTAAAAGCCTACGTGCTTCAGATGAGGTCTCGAGACCTATTTTTTGTAAAGTTTTTCGTATATATACATACAGAATTTTACATGGTGTTTATATGTTTCAAATGGAAAATGCATTTTATATGATTTTTATGTGTCTTTGAATTTTTATTTACAATGTACCATGTTTGAGTCCAATGTCATGAATGGGCAGTATTCCAATCTAGGATGTAATTAGCTAATGAGTTATCAACTACATTATGTTCCCTAGGGATATTCCTATAAGTGATGGTTTCAAATGACCTTTATAGAAAATGTACTCTCCAGAAAAGGTGGAGGAGCATAGTGTTTCTAATGGTGTAAACATGGTTTAAATGGAAAACCACGAGTTGTGATTCCATTAAGACTACTAGATCACGAACATCCTGGGAGGCAATTTCAGTCAGAAGACCGATGACCGCTTCATACTCGGTGATGTTATTAGTAGCGGGACCTATACAAACCACTCCTAAACTGACCAAATATTCAGCTAGGGAATAGAGGACCCACGTAGCCAAGGAGAGATTCAAGGTGTGGTAGGAAGCACCATCAGCGAAGCGGTAGAAAGCCATCTGCATGACCAAAACATGGTATAAACAGATGCAGACACTAAACTCAAAACCATATTGAAAATACTAAAAGCACATTGAAATTCAATCAATATACATATATACAAGATACTATCCAAGAAAGACCTAGGCATAGTACCTTTTTAGGTACAACCCATTGCGAGGCTGCCCCAAAGGTATTCCATCAAGCTCCTTTCTCTAACACCTTAGAAATAACGAAAGGTCTGTGCCACATGGACTCGAACTTACCCTTCCCTAGTTTGTCATATCTCTGATCATAATTCAATACTAGGTCACCCTCGTTAAAGACACGAGGTTGTACGGATTTATCATATTGTGCCTTGACGCATTTCTTATGTGCCTCATTAGCTAAGGCAGCATCTCTTCGAGTCTCATCAAGGTTACTCATATACAAAAATATTTCTTCCTCGGTAGAAATGTATGGGAAAAGTTCGACGGCAAGTTGTAAAGATGGAATTTAACATTGAATCAGTAAGATGGCTTCGAGTCCATAGACAAGATGGAATGGCGTGAAACCAGTGGTTGTTTTCACAGAAGTTCTATAAGCCCAAAGAGCAGAGAAAAGAACGTGGTGCTAGTTGGATTTATTCTAGGATGTGTCTGTAATGTATTTGAGTCATGTCATGCCCTGATGTTCCTATCGGGAGTTTCTATAATGTAACAAGTCATGTCAAGTCATTGTGTAAACCCTCCTATTGGTCAAGGGTTAAAGTCCCCATAGTTTTGGGGCCCTAGGGTTATTAGAATATCCTAGAGAAGTTGACCTTAGGCGAGTCATTGTAAGTTGGGGCAATAGTCCCCACCACTGTGTTAAGGATAACCCTCCTTGTTGGTCGGAGGAGGAAAAGTCCCCACAAGTTGTGGGGCACTAGGGTTATTAGACACTCCTAGAGATGTCAGATCTAGTAAGTAATTGTTAAGTGAGGCCGACATGTTGGAGTGGGTTTCAAGTGAACGAAAGAATATAAATAGAGAGTGAGTCTCTCTATTTATCACACACACACTTACTCATTGGGGCGCATGAGTGGGAGAGGAGAAGCTCTCTCAGTGTGAAAGAGAGAGACATAAGCTATGGATATCATCTTTATGTTTTCGGGTTTTACTGCTGCCATTGGTTCTCATTCTATCTCTGAGGAATTTTTGGGGTTTTCTCATTTATGGTTTCCCTGAGTAACTCTTGTCTCTTGTTTTTTATTGCTGTGCATGTTATTCTCTCAGTTAAATATCCTAAGATCATAATGCTAGCTTGACTGATAAAATTCTAACATGGGATCAAAGATAACCCGAGAAGAATACATTGTGTAGCTATATAAGCTAGGGATTCTTACTTTTTGGGTCGCTCTCCACAATCCATCAGCAAAAGTATACTAGGCTAACTCTCCATTTAAGGGTGCATCTTTCTGTCGAAACAGAATTCGATTGCGAGCATTTTCAGTTTTGGTGCGGGAAATTAGGGCTTATTATAGAAGATAAAATTTTGAGTGAGCCTAGAATATGATTTCTCTCCTCATAAAAATCGAATTTTAGAGACCTGGATCAAGTTTTTTGGTTGGCTGAAACTCCAGGAAAGTCAAACCCTAGTTTGACCCCGAGCTAGAAAAACCCTAAATACTAAAATTGCTATGTTTTGGTACATTCTCTATATCCCGAGATTGGAGAATGATCAGGTGCTGAAAATTGCAGAGGCCGAAGATAAAATCTTTATTTACATTTTTTCCAAAATGCAGCCTCATATTCTCTATATTCTGGGAGATATGATCCCTCCAATTTAGGGTTCCATCCTCTTCCAGAATTCATCCCTAAACATGACACCTGGGGAGAATTGCTATATCTTGGGATACAAAGATCAAAATTAAATTTCTGAAGATGTTCCAAAAAGGGCATGGACTTTAATTTCTATGGTCCGAGTTTCATACTTATAAGATGAACCAGAGACACATGGAAGTCCATACAACTTCGTTGTTTTGAATAGTCCTATAACAAATCACCCTGGGAAAATGATCATAAGTCCCGATTGGTGAAACCAATTATGGAGAAACCTATGGTTTTGGATCAGAGACAGGCGAGTCTACCTTATTTCAAAGTTTCAGACACATAGGAGTATTAATGTTGGAGATACCGCAGAAACAGTAACAGGAATTTCTATAGAAGAAATTGGAAAACTAGGCCTTCCTGTTCCGGGAACTTCCTTCCATTGTTTTCAAAAAAGGAGTACATTGGACAGCTCAAATTGAAGAGATCTATATTTCTATCCAAACAAATATGAAATATTCCAAGTTTTGAAAATTATGGTTTCTCTGACAAACCCTAGATCAGCCAGCTCCGGAACTAGGACGGACACCTCAAATCGGTAAGATCTAATCTTTTGCTATTTTCATTTGAGGTTCTCATTTCAAAGTGATCTATCACATCATCTTGATGATAAGATTGTTGAAGTTGACAACTTCCAAGCATGGAAGTATATGATCTCTCTGAAGAAAATGAATTTGACACCTACATGAGTAGAGAGGTTGTAGTTCCAGAGGGAGATGAAGCTCAAAGCCTTACACAAGAAGAACTTGGTCAAGGCCAAGAAGATCATTGTTGATTCAATCACGGATCAACTTGTAACACAAGTGTCTTTCCTAAAGACACCGAAGATGTTTGATTCCTTGACCAAGCTATCTGAAGGGAAGAACATAAATCAGAAGATGGATTCGAGAAAATAGTTGAAGAATGTGAAGATCCAGAATGTAGAACAACTTGAAGCAGTAGAAGAAGAAGTAGAAAATGTAGAAGTGGTGATAGACACCTTGAATGGTCTCCCAGGATCATGGGATTCATTCATGCAAGGAATGTGTGCCAGAAGGAAGTGATTTCTTTCAACAGACTCTGGGAAGATCACACATAAGAAGAAGAAGCTCAACTCATAATAAGAGAAGAGAAGATGGGAGCAACTGAAGATCAAGCTCTCACCATCCAAAGAAGATCCCTCAAGCGATGTGGAATATGAAGAACTCAAATATTGAAGAACCTCTTACCCATCTTATCATTTGGATAAGAAATGATGCTATGATGAATGAAGAAGATGATGAAGCTGAAGGCTCAAGAAGGAGTCTACCCATGAAATAAATAAAGATAAGTATTCAATTGTCATTTCATAATATTGTTTTGATTATGCATTTGTTTATATTCAGCTGATGTATTATGCATGATAGAATGGTTGCGTTAATGACAATATACTACTAATATGTATGTGATGGGTAAGTAGCTGATGGTGCTATACAAATCTCCATTGCGACTTATCTAGAATGAAACCTCTTTGCTGACATATTGGATTAGTGAACAATCTCAATGTTGTCCTGGTAGAGATGGAAGGCATCTAGAAAAGTTTTCGTGAGATATGGGTGAATGTTGTATTGGCTAAAGTAGTTGCATGATCATATATTTATGCATAATAATTTTCCAGTATGAACATTCCTTATGAAATGTTTCTAACCATACAAATGCATTTGACTTGTAGGAAAGATCGCATATATAATCGGCTACAAGCAAAGAAGGATGAGACTTGTTCAGAAGAACAAGTGACAACATTTCAAAATGAAAAATAATATGACGAATGCAGTGACAACATTGATGCAGAACCTTCCAAGAACAAAGGGAAGATCAGCTCAAGAAGAATGATGTCTAGGATGCAGTATCGATATGTGAAGGGAAATTTGTAGTTCCATAATGCAGTAGATAAAAACATCATGGGATACAAGGCATAGATTATGAAGAGACATTTGCAGCTAGTGGGAGTTGAGACACATGCCAGGTAGAATCATGTGTGCAAATGAAAGAAGGCCTTTTACGAGCTCAGAAGACACCCATGGGATAACACATACATGAAGAGCTTGATGAAGATCTTAACCTTTGCTACAAGGTTGAAGATGAAAGCCTATAAAGGATGACAAGCTCACAGTTGGGTGCAAGAAGAACTTTTGATAATATTCAAAGATAGAGGATCTTAGTATCCAATGACCCTAGATGGATACATAGAATATGAGTAGTAGAGGAAGATACTTGTAAATCCAGTGCAGAATGTTTTAGTGCATAGAGTATGAAATATAGAGGGGGAATGATGCTTCGTTTCAGAGGGATTAAATGCAATAGAGATCCCGAAGAGGTTCAAGTTGATGACTGCAAGGCCATGACCACAACTATGGCATCGAACCTGAAGCTATTGAGTGATGCTTCATCAGAAGCAGTTGATACTACGATGTATCGTTAGATGATTGGGTCCTTGCTGTAGCTGATGAACATGAGACCAGATATTTGCTTTGCTATTAACACCTTGAGCCAGTTCCTGACAGATTAGAGACATGTTCACTTGATTGCTGCAAAGCATATTCTGAGGTACCTGAAGGGTACAGTTGATTATGGGCTCAAGTATGATGCGAATCAAAATATTAACCTTGAAGGTTATGTTGATTAAGATTGGGTAGGAAGTGCCATCGATAGGAAGAGCACTTCAGGTTGTTGCTTTAGTATGGGATCAAGTGTGATCTATTGGTTTAGTAGGAAACAGTCTTGTGTGGCACTGAGTACAACTGAACCAGAGTATGTCGTAGCTTATTCATCTAGTTTTGAGGAAGTATGACTAAGGAAGCTAATGTATGATTTATTTGATCTCCAGTTAGATGCTACTTATATATTGCAACAACTAGAATTGTGTGAAGTTTTCAGAGAACCCGGTGTTCCATTGCATGTCAAAGCATATCGATATAAAATATCACTATATCAGGGATATGGTGTATATAGGAGTAGTGAAGCTCCAGTATGTTGCGACAGATGAACATATAGCTGATGTGTTAACTAAGCCATTGGACAGAGTGAAGTTTGAGTACTTCAGGGAGAATCTTGGTGTTCTCTAGATCAAGGTTCCCTCCAAGGGGAAGTGATGAGTCCGTGAGCCATTCTGACATGGTAAGAGGATTGGTTCCTTCCATGGTCAGATGTAAGGGCTAATCCATTCTGTCATGATGAGAGGATTGGTTCCTCGCATGTCAGATATAAGTGTTGAGCCATTCTGAGGTGACTGTAGGATTGGTTCCTACATGATCAGATATAAGTTCTAAATGCCATTCTCTAAATGGAGGCACCTGGTTAGTTCCCAGGAATACTCAGCCTAGAGCTGAGACCCATTTTGACATGGTGAGAGGATTGGTTCCTTCCATGGTCAGATGTAAGGGCTGAGCCATTCTATCATGGTGGGAGGATTGGTTCCTTCCATGTTAGATGTGAGTGATAAGACATTCTGAGGCGACTGTGGGATGTGTTCCCACATGATAAAATATAAGCGTTGGTTTCCATTCTTTGAATGGAGGTGCCTGGTAAGTTACCAGGAATAGTCATTCTGGGATTGAGGGCCATTCTGATATGACCGTGGGATGTAATTTCACATGATCAGATATAAGTGCAGGGCCATTCTGATGTGATTGAGGGATGTGTTCCCACTTGATTAGATATAAGGGCTGATGCCATTCTCTGGGAGAATGGAGGCACCTGGTCAGTTACCAGGAACCCTCAGTCTGGGACTAAGATCCATTCTGACATGGTGACAGGATTGGTTCCTTCCATGGTCAAATGTAAGGGATGGGCCATTCTGACATGGGGGTAGGCTGGGCCCTCCCATGGTCAGATGTAAGGTCTGGTCCATTCTGACATGGGGGCAGGCTGGGTCCTCCCATGGTCATATGTAAGGGTTGGGCCATTCTGACATGATGGTGGATGTGTTCCTCTCATGGTCAGATGTGAGTGCTGGGCGTGCCTTTCTGATAAGATGAGGTCAGATGTAAGTGCTGGGCAGACCATTCTGACTTAGGGTAAGATATAAGCGCTGAAGAAGACCTACATGGAGGCTAGGCCTACAACCAGCATGAAAAAGGGCTAGCTTTGTAGAACATCCTGTGATGAGAAGAATCAAGAGATAGCACTCGTGATGATCTAGATCCAGTGATGATGATCCAAATCGAGTGATGATCCAAATCTAGTGATGATGATCCAGCAGTGATGATCCAGATCCAGTGATGATCCAGATCCAATGATGATGATCCATATTGAGTGATGATCTAGATCCAGTGATGATGATCTATATCAAGTGATGATCCAGATCCAGATGAAGATGACCTGAAGATGAAGATGACGAGAACTCAATGATGATCCAGATGATACAGAGAATAAGACTTGTGCTGATAAATTGTGTCAAGAGAATACCTTCCTAGTTAATAGGGAGTGTTGATGTATTTGTAACTTTGGAATGTATTCATCCGTATATATTATGTATTGTACCTCGATGTTCATATCGGGAGTTTCTATAATGTAACAAGTCATATCAAATCATTGTGTAAACCATCCTATTGGTCAAGGGTTAAAGTCCTCGCAATTATGGGGCCCTAGGGTTATTAGAATATCCTAGAGAAGTGGACCTTAGGTGAGTCATTGTAAGTCAGGGCAATAGTCCCCACCATTGTATTAAGGATAACCCTCCTTGTTGGTCAGAGTAGGAAAATTCCCCACAAGTTGTGGGGCACTAGGGTTATTAGACACTCCTAGAGATGTCAGCTCTAGTAAGTAATTGTTAAATGAGGCCGACACATTGGAGTGGGTTTCAAGTGAACGGAAGAATATAAATAGAGAGTGAGTCTCTCTATTTATCACACACACACTCACTCATTGGGGCGCATGGGTGAGAGAGAAGAAGCTCTCTCAGTGAGAGAGAGAGAGAAAAAAGCTGTGGAGATCATATTTATGTTTTTGGGTTTTATTGCTGCCATTGGTGCTCATTCTATCTCTGAGGAAGTTGCGGGTTTTTCTCCTTTATGGTTTCCCTGAGGAAAATTCTTTGTGTCTCTTGTCTCTTGTGTTTTATTGTTGTGCATGTTATTCTATCAGTTAAAGATCCTAAGATCATAATGCTAGCTTGAATGATAAAATTCTAACAATAAGGTGGTCCTCTGGCACCTCCTGTAGTAAGAATAGGAATTCCCCCCATTGCCAGCATGTAAGACCAGTTCGGTTTCCCCCATGGTATAAACACATTTCCTAGGTAAGGGATTCCATAATACATATTTCCTATAGATGTAGGTGGATAATTCATGTTTACTACAGGTAATTGATTTGCTGGGTAACCATAACCCTAAGAAGGCTGGTTAACTACAGGTTGTGCCCCTAAGGGTTGGCCTGAAATCGATGGAGGATTTACCACATTGGTGTGGGTGGGAGGAACATACACTGTAGATTGGACTGCAATAGAGTTCTTCTTACTATTAGTAACAACTCCAGTAACAGATAACGTAGATCACACCGGGAGTTTCCCCCTGGTGTTAGAGGGTACAGACACCACTTGAGCTAAAGATTCCCCCCAACTATAGAGGGTGCAGGAGGACTAGAAACAAACCTAGGATTTAAACATTAGAGGAAAATTAGTTTTTTTTATGATACCTATCCCCAAATTTATATTAAAAATGTGTTTAAGACCTATACCGTATTTCAAATTTAAAGAAATTTCATTGGCTAACACATGATGACATGGAATTTGAGTTAATGTTAAAAGGCCCATTTTGAGTTGAAATTTCCTCTAATGACTCTAGGGTTGGAGGTTTGAACCAGATCACGAGGAGACAAACCATGAGATGGAGCATCATCAGAAAGAGGACTATAGCCAACAGGCCATGGGTTTGTCAAACGGGGTAAAAGAGCTGACATAGGTTCTTTATGAGGTATAGGGGTAGCCAAAACCCTACCCATCCTCTCTTGAAAATTACGAGCACGACTAAGTGACTCTTGAATTCTTCTATATGAATCCTCATTCAGAGGAGGGTTTTCAAAAGAGGGTCTAGTAACCCCAAATTTAGAAATGGCTTGACCCATATAGGTTCTCCAAAAAGGAGCATCAGGGCCGTGCTCAAACTCATTTATACTATCATTTCGACCTTCCATCGAAGAATCAAAAGAAGTGTCACCCGTAGGAGACTGTTGGACCAAGGGAGTAATGTAAGAAGTGAATTAGTCTCCACTTTCTACAAATAGATTCCCCTGCCTAAGGGAGCCAGTTGTAGCTCCTTGGTCCGTGGCTTCCATTGGGCCTTCCCCTGTTGCAAGTGGAAAGTAGGGTGGCAAGCCCTGATTCCTTCTAGATTGTCTCAATAGAAACTCATCCAGATTGGAAAAGTCACTAAAACCTAACCTAGGGTTTCAAAACTAAGAAAAAATTAGACAAAGTCTTCTCCTACTCAATCTACAGGACACAAGCAAATTTAAGTGATAAGATGAGCTCAAAATAGTTGGTCTCTCACCAGGATTGTCAAGCAGGTAAAAATCATGATATACTCAAGGGAAATGCATAGTAGTATTCCTGAGTGCTTCTCTTAGTGTATTGCTCCAAACAAGACGACCAAACGGTTTTTCTCAGTTGGACAAGGAATCCTAGTAGGGTCTCTCGATATACGCAAGGTATGTGGGAGCTCAAATCGGTAGTAGTGCTGTCTAATGCACAACTGTCCACAAGGGGCCTTCCGATATACAATCGAGTATGTGAAGTACCTTTCTATATACCTCAAGGGTATGTGAAAGGTTGTTCGATATATCAACGGTGCATGGAAGAACCGCGTGAGTCCTGAGTTGCAGTGCGGGAAAATAATGAAAACTCCTACGTTTTACGAAACCCGAACACGTCACTAACTTATCACTCAAATTTCTATACAATTTTAGACCTATAACTACCGTTAATTTTAACTTGAGCGGTTAGGTGAATGCATGGAATTCTGACAGAAATGTAAAGCCATGCAAATATGAAATGCATATATTTTCACTTTACTTTTCAAGACATGCCCACCTATGGGAAGGAGAGATTATTTTTCAATTTTCATTTTGAAACCAAGAATTTTCCCAAACAACTACACTAAACCAAATTTTTTCTGAGAAAGAGAACAAGCAACAAACTTCAAACTGATTTTGAAAGCAAGAAAAATAGAGTAAGATCTTTTTTTCTAAGAAGAAAGACTAAAAACACTCAAGGGTATAATCAATACTTTTTCAATTTTTCTTTTAAAAACTAGAAAGATCCAACTTAAAACCACTAATATTTTTCTTTTGATGAGATCAACATGTAAAAGAAAGAGAAGAAATATGGAGATATGAAAGCTGATGAGGCTAATAAGAGGTCCAATAATTCGTCCTCCAACAAAAATATAAACAACTCTCAACCAAAAAATTTCTTTTTTCAAAGCAAAAATAAGTCCTTCACAAATGTTTAATGAAAAATTAAAACAAGCAACCAATCAAGCAATTATTTCTTTTCAGGTTTATCTAACAATAAGACTGAGATCTAACTAATTCTAATCTCTCAAAAAACACTCCTTTGAAAAAAGTCAAAACCAAGCAGACAAGCAAATGAAAAGATGAATCTATCCTAGCTCTTTGATTTCAAGAAAATAAGCCTTTACCACACAAAATTTAACACCCAAGCACTCAGATATATTTAATACAAACCTAGACACTCAGAACTAAAAGCAACTGAACCAAAATTTTTGCAAAAAACTTTGAAAAAAGAAGTATGGAAAGACCTACCTAGCACTGCTTCCAAAGGGTCACTGACAGAGTGGTTCTGCTCGAGCACTGTTTCCTGATTGCTGATCACAGGCGGTGGCACCACCTCCTGCTAACTGAGTTCAGGCGGTGGCTTCGCTTATTTCCCAATGTGCATACACAGTTCCCTATATATGTCTAAAAACAAAAATATGCTGAAAAAGAAAAGTTAAATCATTGTAAAACTGGAATTTAAATCATGAATTGGCAGTATTTAAAAACACAGAAAGTCAGAAAACTTAGATCCGAACAGATTTGAAGATACCAAACCAATAACCACTAGATCAGCTAGTGGATCTAATTGAACTGATAAAGAACGGGAGATTGGATTTCAGACAAGTGTTTTGAAAAGACTACAGAAGATCAGATCATCTGAAGGTCTTCCCCAATGGATTCGCTAGATTTGTAGCTAGGAATTTTGCACCTCCCGTGGATAGGAGCTGTTCCTCTAGTCTAAATGGTTCAGATCTAGAATAAATGGTACACGACAAGATTTGAAGACATTCCCTAGAATGGGTGGAGATATGGAATCAAGTCTCTTTGATGTACTAGTATCATTATTTCCTATAAATATGATCCTTCATGGATGTACCTGCATAATCACAAGAGAAACAATGAACATGATCAAATAGAACCAAAATATAATCCACTATTCTATATTGATGACTAAGGAATTCAATAATAAAACATACGATAATGACACAATATATTTCATGGGAAAGGAACCAATTTTGCATTAGATAATAGAGAAGAAGTTTACAACCAATGCTTTAGTGTCAATGTACTCCTTCACAAAGCCAACATCTTGTCCCCAATAGCTCCAACTTTCTCCCTCAAGCTCACTTAACTGATTAAGGCCAGAATATCAAAGCAACAACATAACTTTACTTTCTCCTCAACCATGGAGAATGAGCCTACTTTCATATGCTTGGAATGGATAGAGATGGTTGAGAAATTGGTGGGTGAGGTGGCTAGGAGATCCTACAAGGATGGATCTCGAGTCCAACTGGCCCTAGTGATCAGGGATAAGGGTGGCATGAAGCCTTATTTAGAGAAGCTTCGTGAGAACCTCTCTTTTTTCACTTTTTACCAAGGGCAATGCTTCTTCCTCATTGAGAGAGAGCGGTGACAGGGCATAACCACACCTTTATGAAAGGGTAAAGGTGGTGCCACCACTTACTGTCAATGCATTACAGGCGGTGCTGAAGAAGGTACCAATTTTTGACTAAAGGGTAGAAGCGGTGCTATATTTTCACATGTAAATCTGATGTCTGGACCAATATTCTTACTTCACTATTTGGGATTGAGGGGTAATATGATGTTTGTGTTCTCTACACATGGTTGTGATGAGATTTAGGTATAAAATCAGGGACCACCATTATATATTTAAACCTAAAAGTGCTTTTGTTGAAGAGGAAACTATGACTAGGGATGAAAAGGGAACCTCATATGATGGTGAGGAGCATATAAAAATCATGGAACATATCATTGATGACATGAACAAGAATATTATGAAAGGATTAAAATTGTTGGCTATCCAAGGTTGGAGAAAATATACTAATCTTAATAAGAACAAGGGGAAAAATACATCAACTTGCTTGAAGGAGCAAAAGGAGGAGACCCATGAACCACCTAGTTCTGAAATAGGTGAATTAGAAGAAGTAGTACATGAAGAGGATCGAAAGTCACTCCCAAGTGACTTTGAAAAATATGAATAGATATCACACGAGTATGAAGAGGTTTCTATTGAAAATATTGAAGATCATTTCAAGACACATTCTAGCTTGGAAATGAAACAAAGAGCATATAATGATGGATGCTTGAACTATGAAGGAGTACCTACTGATGGGTGCTCACACCTCTATGTTGGTGACATAGAGATAAAATTTGAAAGTGTTTCTACAATCCAAAATTCCATTAAACATGAAAATGAATACCTTTTAGCAGTTGAATAAGAAACAAGATCAACTTCCCCATCACCACTTGAGCTTCATGAAGTTGGTCCAAGCATGAAGGAAGAAGATGAGGAGGTTCATTTGCAAGAGCCTCATTTTCTTGAAGGTTCCTTAAAAATGAGTGAAAAGAATATCAAAGAGTCCCTTAGCATACTCCATGACACTTAAGCATTAGTGTCAAATTCTTGTTGGAGAGCTAGTTCATTGGAGGAAACATTCTTCCTTGAAGACATGGAGAAGATTCAAAGAGAAGTGTGCCACATCAAAGGTAATTTCATGTCTTTTCTTTTTGATAGAAACCATTTGTTTGAGCTTAATGAATTGTTACATGATGCATACTTCAATAATAATGAGGATAATCATAAGCTCATAATTCAAAATGAGCAACTTCTTGAAAAGTTGCAAGATACTTGTTTTTCCTCCTATGTTTCAGATTGTCAAATGGTAGATTGTTTGGAGGATTCTCATGAAATGGTGGATAATGATAAATGTGAAAATTTGAATGTTATTTATGTGTTTGAATATGAACTTGAATATATCCAAACACTTGATGTGGTGGAAGAGGAACTTTAATTGTCTCTTGATGAAGGTTATACAATTTTTAAAGAAGAGCATGATTCCTCTACATTGGAACCAATCTATGACAAAGGCTTCACACTTTTGAAGGAGCTGCATGATACTACCCATATGGATCCTTCCCATGATGAAAATTTTGCACTTTTTGATGATTTGGGTGAGTTAATTCAATCTCCTACATCCTACAATTCCATGTTTTGTAACATTAGTCTCAATGAAGTATGGGTGAGACGACTCTTTTTGATGGTGCCACATGAGGAGTATGGAACTCCTAGATTTATTTTTTACGATGACATGGTTGGAGCAAATTCTTATTCACATTTTCAGCAACATCCTTTGTTACTTTATGATGATGCACATCTACATGGATGCACCTATGATTTGCATTTGAGTCACTTGAAGGCTTATGGTTTTTCTTGCTCAACACTTGGTTCATTTGATGTTGGAGGAACTTCATCCAACACTAGGGTGAATAGAATTATGATTGGAGAACATTTTTGTTACCAGACACATACTTTGTTATATCTTTATGATTCTCTCATTCATGGATGTATGGGTGAGAATTCTTTGAGTCATTTGAAGTCTCCTTTTTTTTTGCTCATTATTTGGTTCAGATTTTAGTGGAGATTCTTCATTCACTTCTTGGATGAAAGAATACATGGATGAATATTTTGATTCATATCCCATCATTTTGGAGAAGTATTATAGGGAATGGGATTCTCACCTATGTCATTGGAGCATATTTTATTGGTCACTTGAAGCTTGTATGCACTTGGTAAATGGTGGTCTACTTACTTGGAGGTATAAGCACTTTCATGATTTTTTGATGAGGCACCTCGTTGATGTACATTTTTAGTATGTTGTTATGTACTTTGAGGATATATATTATGTACTCATGATGTTTATAAGAATTCATACAATAAAATGGGATCCCGGAATTCTCTTTCCTAATGGTATGGGTTGGAGAGCACTCTTAATTTTTGGGGTGCAATACAAGCAATGGGATCATGGGATAGTTTTTAGTCCCATTGATTTCAAATTTTTTGGGAAACAAGCAGTATGGGAGATGGATTTCCCACTTAATAAAGTTATTTTAATTAGGTTAGTGCAGCATAAATCATGGTGGTTCCTCTCTAAAATCTTAATGGAATCTCAAAGACTCAAAGTTGGGCAACTTAGTGGAAACTTCAAAGAATCATACAGAAAGTAGGTTCTTCAACACCCATGTTTGAAATTGTTTGAGGACAAGAAATATTGGGAAGGAAGGATTTGTCATGCCCCAAATTTTTCATTGGGTCACAATGGCCTAATCACATTTTACATAATCATGATATTTTTTCAAATTGATGTTAAGGGTCAAATAATTTCCAAGGAGGAAAATTACTAGTTTCCTAGGTTGGGGGTGGAAGCTTTGGGATTTGGAATAAGGGGGACAATAAATGATGTTCATGCATTAGAATGGAATGAATATTTAATAATGGAGCTTATTAAATAAATACAATATAAAATTGAAGTGACAATGGAGCATGGAGACACATGGAAACTATGGGGCCCATACAATCTAGAATTTATGTGCCACATGGAATCCTCCTCTTGCAATTTCAAATCCATGGGAAGCCTAAATGTTCTTGGATGAGTTAGAAGGATAATAAACTTGGAAATATGCATCATAGGTAAAATTTGGAAGAGAATGTAACTTACATGGGAGAGGAAGAATCATTTTGGAGCTAGTGAGACACTTGGACTAGATTCCATAGCTCTATGACAACAATGATGAAGATGCTATGACACCTATGACACAAATCAGATCTGAAGGCCTCCAAAGGTTGGCATCCAAAGGTCATGTCGATTGACCGAATCGACAAGTAGTTACTCATAACTATTTTGTAATGATATATATTAGGCTATTGAGATAGTTAAGAACTTGGTTCAGTTTTGTATATGTATGGACCCTCATGTGATTCTATAATATAATTTGTTATTCTACTATATGTTCTTGTCTCTTGTCTCTATATGTTTATATGATTCTTTATGTGTATTATTGGTAACCTTATGTGATCTGTGAGATTACAATATTGGTTCCATTGTCGGTAGTACATATACGTATTTCATGACCATACGTAAATGATATCAGAGCAAGAGATTAAGAATTGGTGGGAGCGTAAGATCACAAACTACTTGCAGAATTATGCGAGAAGAAATAGATTGACCATTTCTCAGGCGAAGGAGAAATTATTCACCAAAACCTATGATAAATTTGTAGAATTTATGCCTCAGTCATTGAAAAAAATATTAGATGAAGCCAGAAGAAACTAAAGACCAAGAGTTACTAAAGAAACTGATCTGAGGAGGAAGAACAAACCTGTCGGAGTGGTTTGATAAAATTGCAGATGAATTTTGTCAAGAACAAGCAGTAGAGGAGAGAGTTTTAGTTGAAAGTATTGAGGAGTAGGTCATATAGTTGAACCTCATCCATTACTCATCAAACCACCTGTAAACACTAACTGGGAGGAAAAGCAGAAGGCGTGGGAAATATTTATTGCAGAAAGGGAGTGGGAGTACTTCCTGAAAAAATAGACAGAACTATCCGGGCTTACTAAAGCATCGGATAGGATATGGGGGGGTAGCTGGTCATGTGTCAGGGACAGAGTAGAAGGATTCTAGTCAGACTGAGAAAATACCACCACCAGTAATGAAAATTCAACCTAGGAAGGAATTTGAGTGAATAGTGACTCATAAAGGTGCCTCGGACCTACAAAATATAGAAAGGGAGAAGAGTAAGAAAATAAGGGAAGAGATACAAGAGAAAGCTATAGCGCTCCAAAGAAGAATGGTGTCTAGGGTGATAGAGCATGAGGAAAATCTGCCACATTCAAGTCATGATCGATAGGAAGAAGGCGTAAATGAATAGGCATCGCTAATGGAAGAAGATTTGTGGATAGAGCAGTGAGAAGATCTCCAACTAGAAATACCCCAGGAGGTAAGATATTTGTCTCTGACAAATCCAAGTACCCGAATGCAGGCCATTGTCGAGGGGGACCTGAGACTAAGTGCTAGTGAGTTCGGTATATGGAGACAACTAGAGGACGAAGTAAATGATGACAATCATTTAGTGATCCATCGACCGAAGGAAGGAAATTGGGTTACAATTCAAGAGTAACCTTCCAATCGAAGCATTCATTTACTATACCCCATACATGAAGGAGAACCCCCCCTACCAAACATAGCTTTACAAAACACAGACTAGTCGGATTCACGGGCACACCAGTGTAGTTGGACATCGATAGAAGAAGATGAAACTGACCAACAACTTGTCGAAACATAATAGAAAACAAAAAAATATGTCAAAAATGAAAGTTTTGTCAAGACAAGTTGTGAATAGAGAGATACACCAAATATCCCACTACCCCCACCACCAACCCCACCATCGCCACCTCCTGAAGGAGAAACTGACACCGCCATGGGGCATGGTTCATCACACATCCCCCTTTATGAGGGTGACAAAGATCCCAGGTGACATTGGTTCATTTGTGAATTGACATGGGAGGCCAATCAAGTTACAAATGAAGATAGACAAATGACTTAGTTCACAAGTGCGCTACAAAAAAGAGCATTAACTTGGTATATGAATTATACCGAAAGAAAACCTAATGCAACTAAAGAAGAGATCAAACACCAATTTATGTCCTTCTTCAAAACACAAGATGCAAAGCATCTGGAAGTGAAAAACTTAAGACTATAGTTCAGAAACCAATAGAAACCATCCGAGACTATGATAAAATATGGAAAGACCTCTTGAGCCAAATAGACTATGTAATTAATGAACAATTATTGATTTAATGGTTTCTTGCAGGAAATTACCAAAAGATACGACAACATATAAGTATAGGGACATTTAAAACGTATGAATAAACACAAACAAAAGCTCTGTAGGTTGAGATGAATGAGGACTACCTGACATACCCTGCCGTTGATGCAAAAATTGAAGAACAATTGGAAATCATGCAGAAAAATTTGAGAGAACTGAACCTCAAGGGTCAGGTGATATGGTGTACAAAATGTTCTACAATCGGCCATACCAAAGATGATTGTTTATAGGATCTAGGCCGACAAGATGTCCATTTTGTTTAGACAAAATGTTTCTGTGAGGTCTGTCAGGAGCATGGAGACCATACGATGAAGGATTGTCCATATACCATGAAGAATGTCAAAGCTTCGTGGTGTGCGATCTATGAAGTCAAGAGTCACGCAATAGTCAACTTCCACTTGAACCTTAAGAATTGACAACACTATCAAGCAGTCTACCAAACAAACACCATGGCCCCAAAAAATGATAATACCTCAAACGAACAAAACAAACCAAACAATCGAGAATACGAAGGCCGTAGATATGAACGTTGTTTCGACAACCATCGTGGAGGATTTGGAGGTCGAGGATGATTCTCCAGAAATTGTGACAATCGAGCACGATGACCAATTCAATGCTTCACATGCTATAAATAAGGACACCGGTATGTAGGCTATCCATATAAAGACAGAAGCGACCTAAAATTTTGTACTAGTTGTGGTGTGGGAGACCACTCATTGGAATATTTTCCTACCATACTTGACAAAATTATTAAAAATAATAATGTTAATGTCTTGTCTTGTGTTCAAAAAAGTGATATAATTCACACAAATAACCTACAGATAATAACTAGACAAGGAACGAAAATTGGAAGCGACAATCCAAGAATAAGCAAGATTAAAGATAAAAATGAATATCCTACCCCTATAAAGAAAAAAATTGTATAACGATGCATCGAGCATGTTTCAAGAATTTTCTAGACAAGAAGATGTCGATGACAGTTTGCAGAACACACTTCATAGACTATTAAACCTAATACATAAAGATAAGTCAGTGGCACAATTCATTAACCTACTACACAATATTAAAAACAAAAATGACACAGATAAATAGAATAGGAGTATATGCAACTTAAATAAAAAAGATAAGAATGATGCCGACCCAGTTGTTGATCTTGAAATAGAAGGATACCACGTTCGATAAGTCATTCTCAAATTTGGATCCCAAGTAAATATCATGATGAGAGATACATGGGAACAGTTAGGTAGGCCCCAACTGAATGAATCAGGCATATATTTAAAACTGGTTGACCAAGGACTGATTTTACTAATTGGGGTTTGGAGAAATGTCGATACAACGATAAAAGGCATTTCGACAAAAGTTGATTTCAAGATCATCGACCCTAAGGAAGGATCCAAATCCTTCCCAGCCCTGGTAGGACGCCCATGGGGCAGAAAAATGAAAGATTCTATATCATTGGAAAAAGAAAGGATAAAACTAAAAGGGAATGGATAGAAAGTGATTTTCCCCATTCACCCTTCACAAGGAGAACCTTGGATTGAACCTATTGATGAAGAAGTCGATGTTTGACAACTATACTAGATTCAAAACAATAAATATTATACTGAACCTAATAATTATGGAGAAATTCATATAGGGAACCAGGACTCGGTTGGATATAACTCATATGCAGAATTATATGATTGGGAAATTAAAAACTATGAAACACAAGCAAGGTATTGTTGGACCATTCAAGCTATCCAGAAGAAACCAACTCGACAATTCTTTTCTATATCAACTATTCCAAAAATATTTGAGAAAATAATAAGGGAATATCCATCTTTAGCACTAATAAAAACAAATAATAAATAGAGTCTTTGGTATAAAGAGAGAGAATCACCAGTTCTCCATGTAGAACAAGTCTCTAATAACCTAGGTGAACATGTCCGACTTCAAAGGCTGGTCAAAAAGTTTAAAGGACAAGCTGCTTGATGGTGGGACACCCATCAGTCGAGAATGCAAACATGGAAAATAGATTTGAATTTCTTCATAGAAAGGTTTGAAGGAAGGAAGTTAACAAAATGGGCACAAATACATGTCTTCACCCAAGGACACGTTCCAGAAAATCATATAAGAATATGCGAAAAATAGTGGAGAATACTTGGTTACAAAGATGAACGCATATGGCCACAACTATTTCCATCAACATTAGCTAACCTACCTAACAAATAGTATAAAATGGAAGAAGCACGAGGCAAAAAATTCCTATGGAATGAACTTAGAGAAAATTTCATTAAGGACTTTAGCTTTATATCGGAAGATGAAAAATTAGTTGAATCTACCAAACAAATAAAAACATTTATACAACCAAATACTAGCAAGTCGACACAAAAAAAAAGCAGACCAAATGCAGCATGCCACAACATTCGATCCAACAAAATACCACAGTCAACAAGACTCCAATTAGAAAATGAACATACATATGGGAGAAGATTTCAATGGAAGACCAATCACTCGAAAATGATCAAGCCAGTTAAAACGATATTCAAAATTGAGTCAACCAACAAAGACAGCATCGACCGAATGGCAGCAGCAGACTTTCCAGCAACATTTTCATAGTTCAAAGAAGGTATTCGACAAATTAATGAAAGTAAAGCACTAGAATCGATGGACGTGAAAGTAAAAAATAAAGAAATCGACATTTCTAATGATAATAGACTGAAAATGGCAAGAATTGGTGACTATTGGAGCGAAGAACAAACTACAGAAATTGTCAACTTATTAAAAGAATTCCAAGATGTATTTGTGCAAGATTACAAAGAATTAAAAGGATTAGTAGCAGAAATGGGTGAGATGAAGATAGACATCAAACTTGATGCCTGACCTGCCAAGAAAATACCTTACAAGTTGGCCCACAAATACAAAGAAATAGTTAAAAAGGAGATCGACAATATGTTGACAATAGGAATTATTTAGCCCATCAACCAGTCAGAATGGGAAATCCCAATGGTTGTCCAACCAAAAAAGCACAACCCGACAACACTACGAATCTTTGTCGACTTCTGAGAGTTAAACAAGGTTACCTTAACAGAACCATTTTTGACTCCATACACCGATGAGATCTTAAATGAAGTCGCAGGACATGAATGCTACTCATTTACAAATGGATTCTCAGGATATAATCAGGTACCTAGCCAAGGAATATTAGAAAAAGACAACCTTCGTATGTGAATTTGGCTCATTTTCTTATAGAGTAATGCCGTTCGGTCTCAAGAATGCACCTGCAGTATTTTCAAAAATAGTTGTCAAAGCATTTCAAGAATACTGTTATAAAACAATTGCAGTATACTTCGATGATTGGACAATCTATTCCATGCTAAAATACCATTGTAAATGGATAAGGCTTGTGCTAGAACGATGTCGATAGATTTGGTTATCCCTTAATATAAAAAAATGCATCTTCTTAACCCCTATAGGAATCCTACTAGGAAATATCATATGCAAAGAATATATCAAGGTCGACTATGCTAAAATAAAAATTATCCTCGACTTAAAGCCACTGGTTAATCCAAAACAGGTCATAGTACTATTGGGTCATACAGGGTATTACAGAAAATTCATCTGACACTATTCATATATGACCTACACATTAGAATAATTATTAAGAGAAGATCAGGAGTTCGACTGGACAAAAGAATGCCATACATCTTTCGACACATTAAAAAGAAAACTAGTCAAAGCACCCATTCTCATATTTCCAAACTGGTCGATCAAATTCCATGTGCATATTGATGCTTCAGGCCTAGCAATAGGTGCAATTTTGACACAACCTGGGGAAGACAGAATGGATTATCCAATCACATACAGTAGCAGAAAATTAAACAAGTCATAACACAATTACTCAATGACATAAAGGGAGGCATTAGGTATGGTCTTTGTACTTCAAAAGTATCTGCATTACCTACTATATAATACCTTCATATTCTATACCGATCACCAAGAACTAAAATACCTCATCAACAAACCCTTGTACCACGGGAGAATCTGTCGTTGGCTATTAATGTTCCAAAAATTTGAATTTGAAGTAGTAGTTTGACAAGGTTGATTGAATGTCAGACCTGACCACTTGTTGAGAATCAACATGGGGGAGGAGCCGACAAGATTTGAAGATGACCAGCCAGATGCACACTTATTCCGAATAGAAGCTGTGCCTACAGAATGAGAAGAAATAACACAATTATTGGAGAATGGTCAAGCACCAGATGGAATGAGCATGAAAAAGAAACAAATTTTAGCCATGAAAGCTGAACCATATAGTCTCATTGATGGATTCTTATATAAAATAGGCTTGGATGAAGTACTCTATCGATGTGTGTTAGAACATGAACAGGATTTTTTTTTGCAAGAAGCACACTATAGACCGGTGGGAGGACACTTTCAGTCGGATACAACTGCCAAGAAAATCCAAAAATTAGGACTATGGTGGCCGAAACTGTACAAAGACTGTAAAAAGTTTGTGAGAAAATGTGATCATTGCCAATTTCTAGATCGACCGCTGCCTAGTACATAAATTCCTTTAATATCAGTAAACCCAAGCCTCACATTCAAAATCTAGGCTATTGAATTTATAGGTCCATTCCCAGTCCCAACAAAAAGGATAGGTGCAAGGTATATCATAACAACAGTAGAATATGTCACTAATTGGGCAGAAGCAGAACTTGTCGACACCTGTTCTAGTGAGGTAGCTATTAAATTCATATATGAAAACATTATCACTAGGTTTGGCTGCCTGCTAACCTTAATCAGTGACCAAGGTTCACACTTCATCAATAAAACAATCACAGCACTAACATAACAGTTCAAAATTGACCACTGACGAATCACAACCTATCACCCTCAGTCGAACGGGGTGATAGAAGCATTAAAAAAAACACTAACAAGGGGTCTAACAAAAATCTGCAATACTGAAAAAGATGACTGGGACGAGAAAATCCCTGCAGTATTATGGGCGTACAGAACAACATATAAACATTCGAATGACCAAACACACTTTTGACTAGTTTACGGCCAAGAAGCAGTCGTTCCTTTACATTTTCGACAATAGACATCGATGATAGCCGAGATATTACATATCAATGTTGAAGAAGCAAGAAATGATCAACTAATGCAATTATCCAAACTAGAAGAGCACCAAATGCTTACTATACAACACCAAGAAATTCAGAAGCAACAACAAAGGCTTGGCATGACCAAAACATCAAAAATAATAATTTGTTGGTCGGAGACCTTCCTGTGGAAATTGAACCCAGTGATAGATTAATTTTACTCACAACAATTATCAATTGAACATGCAAAATCACTCACAAAAGAGACTGAATAATGAGATGAACACTAAACTGTATTGAATAAGTGTACAATAGCCAACCCTGTAACATCATAGGTTGAATCATTAAATAATTACATAAGGGATTCGAATGCATGAGGAGCAATTCGAATCTAGCATAAAGCAGGCTTACTAAAGTTAAGCAAATCCCCCATAGGTGCAAAAAGCTGATCCCAAATCAGTCATGGAGCTCACGAATTGGAAAAAGCACTTAGGAAAGATAAAGAGTGATGGAATGACAACTCATACATGCTTTTACAAGGAGAAAAGAGTGGAGGATGTGTAGGACAAAAAACTAGTCAACCTCACCTAGTCAAGCTTTTCCATTTGCCTTAAAACACTGAAAAAGCAGGGAATAAAGCAGAAAAAGCAGAAGGGCGCTTAGGAGGCCAGGAATAAAGCAGATTTGATTCCTTGAGGTTTCCCAAGTGCTACATGAGTCAAATAAGGCAAGTTTGACCACTATGGATAGGTAAATGACAACTTGCACAAGGTGGGACACATGAACTAGGAAAATAAGACAAAAATAATGAAATTAATGTCTAAGGTAGCTAACTATGGGTTGATTATTCTAACACCCCCCCTTAAGCCTGAATTATGAGTAATATATCAGAAAATTATAGGGCCTAGCAACAAGGCTTAGTCACCCTTTACATACTGCATGTCCATACAACCAAGGAAAGAGGCAAAAACCACATGGGAAAATCCTCCCTTAAACATGGACTGTAAAACAAAATTTGGAAATCTTGTCTTCTGTTGGAGTAGGGTCCCATAGCTACAGAAGAAGCTGCTATTTTGACGGATAGACAGTTTTGGCGGAGATACAAGAGGCAGAGCTATGACACTATAGCAGGTTTCTAGCTACAGATCAGAGCCGGAAACCATGACGTAGAAGACAGAGAAGTCAAGGAAGACGATGGTACCTGAGTGGCCGAGAAGAGAGAGCTCACCCACTGCATTGAAGGCAGCGGTGGAAGATAGGAGGGATCAGCTACCCTCATAAAGGAAAAGGAGCAATGAGGCCGAGGTATTGAAGACGAAGGATAGAAAAGGGAAGCAGCGCCAGTACCCATGATCAGCGCTGGGAAGCATGGAAGAATACAAGAAGCTGTGGTGAAGGGAAGCGGTGCATAGTACCCATGATCAGTGCCGGGAAGCATGGAAGACTGCAGAGAGTTGTGGTGTGACGGATAGCGGCTACCTCAAAGTACAAATACGCCGACTGTCACTAGTTAGGGTTTTGGGTTACTGTTGGGACAGGCCCACAGTGTTGTAATGGCGAGACCTTCGGGCCGCCTATAAAGGGATGTATTTTGTATTGTAAAAGGTTGGCATTTTGAGAATTTTAAGCCATCCAGCTAGCTAGTTAGCCATTGAGTCTGTTAGCTCACAGTTACCTTGTATTGTAATAGAGTTGAGCTCTGGTTCTATTATGAGCTGTAGTATCTTATTGTAACCAGTAGCTGGCTCATAGAGCATGCATGTAACGATCCACAGGGATCAACAGAGAGGGAAGAGTATATTGTAAGAGAGACAATATAGAGATAGAAAAGAGATCTAAGAGATAAGATCT
>LPNX010100716.1:537802-577784 GCA_001517045.1 Pseudotsuga menziesii | reverse complement strand
CATCATGCATGTTGCCATCTCCTTCAGTGATCTATTCTTCCTCTCAGCAACACCATTTTGTTGTGGTGTGTAAGGGATAGAATGCTGCATATGAATACCTGAATCTGCACAATAATTAATAAACTCAGACTTGACATACTTACCACCATTATCAGATCTGAGGACCTTGAGTTTCCTCCCAGATTGGTTTTCAACCAAAGCCTTAAAGACTTTGAAGAGGCCAAAAACTTCAGACTTGTGTTTCAGGAAGTAAACCCAGCAATACCTGGAAAAGTAATCTATGAAAGTCAATGCATATTTGGCCTGACTCATGGACATATGAGGGAATGGGCCAGCAACATCACTGTGGATCAGCTCAAGGGGTGCAAAGGTTCTCTCATGACTAGCTCTCTCAAATTTATGCTCTGGGTGTTTTCCTAGGATATAACCTTGGTAGACTCCTTTGGAAAATTTTATCTTGGGAAATCCTATGACCATCTCTTTTTCACTAAGATCAGAAAGATACTTGTAATTTAGGTGGCCAAATATTTCATTCCAAATCTTTCTTGCTTCATTAGCATGAATTAGAAGAGCAGAGGGGTTTGAGTAGGGTAGGAAGTGTGAGAACATGTATACCTTTTGAGCATGATTCACAACTCCTTTTGCAATGAATTTACCACTTGAGATCTCTGTGATCTCAACTTCATCAAGGGAGGATATTACCTTCTTAGGAGACCCAGTGTGAGTCATCTGGTACACTGACAAGAGGTTGGAGGCAAGACCAAGAACATACAACACATTGCTGAACTGACCATGATCAAGATCAATCCTCCCTTTGCCCAAAATTTCAGTGAGAGAGTCATCTCCCAGTACTATAGGTGGTCCCTTCGACATGTCAAGTGAGGAGAAGGCCTCCTTGGTCGAAACCATGTGTCTTGAAGCTCCAGAATCAATGATAAAACTGGGTGAGCTTGATGTGCCAGCAACCAATGCATGAACTCTCTCTCTGTCATCTGAACTTGATCCTCCTTTTCTCTTCTTTGAGCTATCTGGAAGGGAGATGCCATTCTTCTCTAGGAGTTGGGTCAGCATGTCTATTTTCTTCTTCATACAAGAGCTTTCAGTGTGATTTCCCTTATTGCAGTATGTGTACTTGCTCATTTCTCCTTTGTTTTTCTTCTTCTGGTTATTCTTCTTGGAACCTTGTGGCTCCTTCGGAGACTGTTTCTTGTCTCTCTTTTGCTCAGGTGGATTTTTTGCTTTCTTTTTTCTTTTTGAATCCACCCTTGAATCTCCAACAATCAGATCTTGATATTTGGATGGTTTGATGGTGCCCATCATCACCAGCTTGTCCTGTTCTTGTGTGAGAGATTCCATGAAATATGCAAGGCTAGGCATCTTCTAGGTTCGAGCTGTCATTTTTGTGGCATAGAAGGTCGAAACAAACACTGAATAGTTAGGGCCAAGCTTTGAGATAATGGCTAAGACCAGCTGATCATCCTTCTTTTCGATCCCACACTGTTTCAGCTGCAAAACAAGTGCTTTGAACTTGGATAAATAGAGTTGCAGAGATTCAAAGCTATTGGGACTCAGGGAGATTAGTTCATTTTTGATTTGATGTCCCCTCATCTCATCTATCTTTCCAAAAATATCAGTAAGCTTCTCCCATACTTCATTCGGTGATGTCAATCCATCAAGATGGAAAAGGAGGTCTCTGGAAATACTCAGATACAGGAGACCATAGGCCTCATCCCTCCTGTTGTGCCATTTAATCTTCTCTGCAGCTGCATTGGGCTCTGATTCTATTGCCATAGTCACCCCGTAGAGGCATTTCACCCTCAACAGTATCTCCATCTCTGCTTTCAATTCAAATAAATTGAATGGAGTCAAGATGATCTTCTGAGATTGATCCATAGCTTAGAAATTGTCCCGACTGTCAGTAGAAGGCTCCCAGTCACTGATGTCGAACCTGAAAAACAATTTTGAAGGAGAGAAATCGATCTAAAATGGCTCTGATACCATGTGGAAATTGAACCCAGTGATAGATTAATTTTACTCACAACATTTATCAATTGAAGATGCAAAATCACTCACAAAAGAGATTGAATAATGAGCTAAACACTAAACTGTATTGAATAAGTGTACAATTGCCAACCCTATAACATCATTGGTTGCATCATTAAATAATTACATAAGGGATTCAAATGCATGAGGAGCAATTCAAATCTAGCATAAAGCAGGCTTACTAAACTTAAGCAAATCCCCCATAGGTGCAAACGGCTGATCCCAAATCAGTCATGGAGCTCACGAATTGGAAAAATCACTTAGGCAAGTTAAATAGTGATGGAATGACAACTCATACATGCTTTTACAAGGAGAACAGAGTGGAGGATGTGTAGGACAAAAAACTAGTCAACCTCACCTAGTCAAGCTTTTCCATTTGCCTTAAAACACTGAAAAAGCAGGGAATAAAGCAGAAAAAGAATAAGGGTGCTTAGGAGGCCAGGAATAAAGTAGATTTGATTCCTTGAGGTTTCCCAAGTGCTACACGAGTCAAATAAGGCAAGTTTGACCACTATAGATAGGTAAATGACAACTTGCACAAGGTGGGACACATGAACTAGGAAAATAAGACAAAAATAATGAAATTAATGTCTAAGGTAGCTAACTATGGGTTGATTATTCTAACACTTCCGTTACTATATAATAGTCGGGTGAAAGAAAAACCTAAAAATTTACACACAGAATGGATGGGACCTTACATGGTTGAAGAAATCAATGCCAATGGATCAGTTCGACTAAGAACATTACAGGGCACAGTATTTCGGAAAGTGGTAAACAGTTCCCAACTAAAATGGTACCAAAAATGAAAAGTGGAAAAAAAATTAAAAATAAAAAAGTGGTTTTATAACTGCTAACAAAAACTATAAAAACTAGAAAAAATAAAAACCTAAAAGAATCAAGGAAAACCAAAATGATAGGAAATATGGACAGGCGTAGTAGACCACCATTTGACAATAACCGACATTTTCACCATCGACATACCACAGATCGACCATACCATCGACATCGACAAGAGGATCAGAACGTCAAATCAACCCATCATGACTACAATTAGAAGGAGTGCCAAAACCACTGTATTAAATTAGCCTTCATTAGAGCATCCTTTACCATCAAATCCACCATTAATAACAACATCGAAAATATCCCCATTTGCTTCGCCTATAAATACTATGCCAGTCGAAGATCACATACTGTTTCATCAAGATATATAGTGATAGAATTACCAGAACCTCATGAGAAAATCAACTAAGAAGAGAGCCGAACCAGATACCGAAAAAATGGCCCCAAAACAAACCAGAGCCATGAAAGCCAAAATAAAAGAGTTGGAATCTACCGTAAGTCCACTAGTGAAATGACTATGAAACATTAAAAATGCGAAAGTGCAGGAATTTTCATGGGTGCAGCACTAGGCATAAATCAAAGAATGGGCTTACTGAGGTAAGTCAAGGATGACATAGGAAGCGGAGAAGGTAAACCACAACACCATTATGAATTTTCTGAACGCACCTCTCATGGCAAGTTTTGGAGGAACGAAGGAAAATATTGTAAAAGTCATCATCACTTGGTACTGCAATGGTAAGTTCTACTTCAACAGACCAGTGGAAATATCAGCCGAAACCATTTATAAACTTACTAGGTTTTCCAATAAAGGTGACCCTATTCTTTTAGGCACCCTATTGGTCAAAATACTAACGAGAACACCGACAGGGAAAAAATCAAAAGGGTTAATAATCGGGAAAGTCCAAGCCACCACACCCAAAATAGTGGCCAAAATTGTATCTACAGGTCTGATTGTCACAGGACACGCCTGTGATTTAAATCTTGACATGATGGAAGCTATTGACTGCATAGCAGAAACAAGAAAGGTATAATGTTGGGCTCAATATATGGCCAACATGCTCAAATCTATTTGTGAGAAGTGCTAGGAATCAGGTGCAATAATCAGATTCCCATCACTCCTTAATATGGATGGCTATGTACCACCTATGTCTAGTCGGGCATAAATACTTCTTGGATCCATCCAAGTTTCATATGTGGTGCTCTAATCCTTTTTCAATGGCTAGAACCCCACTAGAACAAGAAGAAAGCAAAGTGTTCCTGGAACACTGGTTTCAAAATATTAAAGTCCGAACAACCAGATGGAGGGTGCCTCAAAATAGCTGAAGATGTATGCCTCCTACAACACATATCTAACTAGAGCTTGACCACACAACAGTATGGCATAAGCAAGGGTTTGCAGCAAAGGCAAATCCACTCGACTACTACCCAAAAGTCGTGGATATATTCACAGAGCTATCCAGGAAATCCAAAAGTGACATCACCATACTAGAGGCTACAAAATAAAGTAATCAAGTCATTTTTGAACCATTGAACGGCCAGGAGAAGGAGGAAGACTATGAATTCAACCTTCATATTAGTACTTTCACCTCAGGGGATAGTCCGATAGAAGAGAAAAACCCCCTCCAAATTGAAAATGTACTGACTGAACAACAGGTTGTCACACCGACAGAACAAATCATTATCATCCTGACTCAAATCATTATCATCCTGACTCAATAGTAGGAGAAAGGAGAAGAACAAATAGAGGAAGATATTCAATCAGACAACCCAGAATATGCCATGACAAAGGAAAATTTGAAGAAAATAGCTAAGAAAATATCAACTTCAAGGAAAAAGAAAGGATCTCAGGAAAAAGGGAGGGGGAAGCACAAACTCATATTATCATAGTAATCAGAAGACGAGGAAGAAATACTTGCTACTACTTCCAACATACTGGAGGATGCTTCCATAAAGAAGGTGTCAGTCGAGAGCCAATTCAAGTATTTTTTTGAATCAGGAGCAAAGCAAGGTAGGATTAAAAAGCTAAGAATTGCTACCCTACCCAAAATAGATCCTATCGATTTGAATTCAGAATCACCAAGACATTCTCCAACTAGAATAACACCAGATTCAACCGTGGCCATATCACCAAGTTACAACAAGATTATCCCTAGAACCCTTAAGGAAAACATAGATAAAGATGTTGAACTTTAGCGATTTATCAACAATCTACCGAATCTATTCCTTAAATCCCAACAGATCACCAACACCCATAAAATTTTCAAGTCAAGCTCCACCCGACAAAGTCTCACCCCATGAAACAACCAAGTTTCACCAACACCAACAGTTATGCGACTCATCAAATCATCATACATTCACAACCCTGACCTGACATCCACCATAGTCACAACCCATACTTCATCAATTATACCAACCTTCTAAAACCTTTCGATCAATGGGGCAGATAGGGGATTAATTTCCCTTAAAGGAAATAATCAAGCAACAATAGATGCATAAATCGACAATCTCACAGAAAATGAAGAAATCGATAACACCATTGACCTACAACCGGAAGTCGAAAACCCCGTGCTGAAAAGTCATTTTCCAACCACCCCTCTAACTCTATACCATTCACCATCACCACCACCAACACCAGAGTATCCTCATAATCCAAAACCACCATATTCACCACCATTGGAAGCACAAACAACCACAAACCCCATTCAGGAAACCCAACAAGCTAATCCTTACACAATAGTAGTTCAGTGGACTAAGAATCCACCGACTGAAGAACACCAAACCCTGTAGTAGCAGCCAACATTAGTACCAACATGATAAGAAGTGGTCCATAAGAATAAACATAAGAGAAAAAGAAAATAAAAGAAGAAAAAAGAACAACAGTAGAAACAACAAACAACGACAACTATCCACCTTCATCAACTAGGATCGACTTCTGTATTTGAAACACCAAAACTAAGAGATGGAGAGTTGGACTAACTCTTGGGAGCACTCACCAAAGAAGCATCAACAAGAAATCAAAAAATACAAGAATGAATCGAAAAACTGAAGACAAAACAAGTGGAATTCCCGACTAAATGAAGGACTTTAACACAGATAGTCATACCAGGACCAGTAGAGACCGACATCGACAAATCTCTGGAGAAAGCATACCAATTATTTGAGAGTGTCATGTCGAACTCCAAGCACAACTATAGACCAAGAGATAAGAGAAAAAAGAAGAAACACCTGTGTTATTAAAGCACCAGTACACAAAATTTTCAGAAGCGCAAAAGGTATTGCAAGAACATCAGGAGGAGTCAGCTATTACAGAAGAAGTACTGCATAGCTGGTACACCCATTATGGCCAAGTATTTCAATAGGCTCGGGAAACCCATGAACACATCAAGACACTAGAGAATCGACAAGGTCTGGAAAAAGCAATGAGGAGAACAATACAAAAGAAAATTGTGTTGGAAACAACAAAACTAGAGAAGCTAGAGAAATAAGCTCATCGGTGGGTAAACCAGGCTCTTTCCAACATCAACAAACTGGACACAATCTGTCCATAGATGAAACTATTGATGGACACAGCAGATGAAAAATCCCGATTTTTCGGGGCCTGACATGATTAATATTGTAGAAATCTCGATTCAAGATAAATTGATGACTTTATCTAGCATTACAACATTGACCATAGACATCCAGAGAGCTCTCCGCAGTTTGGCATATTTTGAACATCAACTGGCCATTTCGGCAGAAGCCATAGTCGAAGTATGTGTATAGAGAAAACCATCTATTCAACTACACAACCCATGAAAACATAACAATAGAAAGGAAGCTACTTGAGGTAGAGTTTTGTACCTCTCTTGTTTCTTCGGGATGAAGAAATATTTTTTTCTTGGGGGAGATGTTGGAGGAGCTAGTCAGTGCTTCGACTAGACTAGTTAAAGGACTAATTAGAGATTAGGTTGTCCTCCAAAGGTCATGTCGGTTGACTGAACTAATAATTAGTTAATCATAAGAATTTTTTAATCATATATAATAGGCTGTTGAGCCAGTTAAGAACTTGGTTCAGTTTTGTATATGTATGGACCCTCGTGTGATTCTATAATATAATCTGTTATTTTACTATCTATTCTTGTCTCTTGTCTTTGTATGTTTATATGATTATTTATGTGTATTATTGGTTACCTTATGTGATCTATGAGATTACAACACATATCTAACATGTCAGGTTGAAATAGAGCATCCAAGATGGTGCTCATGTGAGTTGGGGAAGCTCAATGGGTTCCTACTCAAATTGGGGGAAGATGGAAGGCTAGGAAAGGGAGGACCCAAATTCGAATTGGCTTGAGTTTGTGGATGGATTTTTAACCTTAGAAGGATAAGGATGTTTATAAAATATAGGAATCAACCGAGAGAATAGCTTTTGTTCATTTGAGAAATTGTCATTTGTGAATTGTGAGAGATAGTGGATGAATAGTTTTCTTGCCTTAGCCAATTTTGAGGGTGAAAGATTCCCATCCAAGTTGGTGTTGGCAGGGGTTTTGGTAAGTGAGTTGCACATCATCGTGACAACTGTGCAAGCTCACGCAGTACCAAGCAAGTTCAGATCAGCGTGATGGGTGGAAGAATAACCGTTTTGAATATTTTATATATTATTTGACGAAGTTTTGTCACAATAGGTCATTAGTGGTTATAAGTTAGTTAGAAGTGGACCCTCAATGTAAAGGCACAAGCCTATTTATAGAACTAGTTTTGTAATTGGATTGAGAGGATGATAGTAGCATGAGCATGATTATCGCACGAGGTCTAGTGCAATGTGATTTTGAAGAATTTCCTGTTGTATCTGTGATCTATTTGGGTTTTTCTAATGTATTCAACCTCCCATTTTGGAGAAGAATTGTGTGTTTTGGATCCTTTACGCAAGATTAATATGATATGACAGTTGTTGCACAAATATTATCTTTTATTCTTGCTGCGATCTAATCTATTATGATGCTATGATCTATTTTATCATGATGTTGCGATCTGTTATAATGTTGCCATGGTCTATTCCATTTCCGCTATATTGATGTTGATGCGATCGGTTTTAAGTTTGTTACATTTCTGTTGCATTATGGGTTGAGATGTTTTATAAATGATGTTGCTGCATTAGCGATACTGTGAAAAATGCATGATGCACTCTATAGTTGTGGAAATGAGTTAATGTCAACTGCATAGCTCTGAATCCAATAATTATGTTGTCTCCTTGTTGGATCCCCATATCCTCCATCCTCACTGCCAAAACTCGTTTTCGACAGCTCTCCCTTGAACATCTCAAGTGAGACTTTGTCTGCTCAGTGGATGTTGCTAGGCAGGGTAAAACCTGTCTGGGTCGGTGCTCAGGGAGATCACGCTGGTTGGGCACCGATAGAGTGAGAACCCTTGTCAACAAGTATTTGTTGGTTGGTTTCATCAACAAATGGTTACATTGCCGGGACCGAGTTGCGATTAAAAGGAGGATATGTTTCAACCTTCAACTCAACTGGAGATCCAGGGGTGGTTTGATCTAAAGTTGCGAGAATTTGCTGAAGCTGAAAATTAGAATCTGAAGCTGTCAACGAGCCATTGGTTGGATAGATATATCCATGATGGTCCTCGCGAGTGGTTATTTTGTGAGTTTCCTGTCCTCTTACATGAGTGGCTGGAAAAGTTCACTTCTAAGAAATTAAACTTCCAAGGAGGAGAGTCGACATCTTGGAATCTAGAGCTGATCCAGGAATTACAAGAAACAGACAATAAGGCATCACGGGCTATTGAAGTGTGGTTGGACAGTATCCTAGAAGGATACAATACCGAGTTTGCAGTCGACAACAATAAGTCATTTATCAAAGCAAAAAAGGAGTTCTTTAGTGGACCACGAGGAATATTCTTGCTGTTGCTGTAGTTGTCAATTAAGCAACTGGTTTGTGAAAAAGGTATTCTAAAGATGGACCAAGAGTAATGGAACTCTAGTGTGCAGAGGATGTAGAAACAGAGGATGTAGGCACCGCGACGAAAGGGGGGAGACACATGGAAAGGTAAAGGGTAGATGGGCATGATTTTTGGTGAGAATGTGAAGGTCATTGAGGAAACAAGTGGTTGTACAAGGGGAGGAGCAAGGTTTCGAGAGAAGAGGCAGAGTACGAGAGAAGGTCCTGCTACCATTAGAGGAAATTTGGGGTCTAAAATGGGCCTTATAAGAAAATGTGCCAAAATAAGTTCTTGTGAGTTGAAATTCAAGAACCAATATAATTTCAATAAAATGAGTCAACCATAATGGTTGAATTGACATATTTGTCATAAAAAAACTACTTTTTTTGTTCGTATTTTTGACATATCTCCCTGTGTTTTTACTCAAATTTTGATCGGGAGAGCTCGTTGGATGAGGAATTTGATTATGCATCCAACGAGTACCCACACTGCATACTTTTGATGGACCCCACTACCCCAAAAACAAGAAATACCTGAAAAAATGTGATGATGGTCCAATAGCAGAAAACGATCTGGTTGGCTCATTAGTGGTTTCAATAGAAGCTGTTTATTCTGTGGAGTAAGAAGTGCAAGAGTAGCTAGATGTGAAATATCCTAGTGAAATGGTTCAAAGGTAGGTCGGGCTTTTACCTTGGATCCCGATTCCTGGCGAAAATAGAGAAAGAAATGCCTGTTTCCCAATGGGGTCTGTTGAGTTTGTTGAGCTTGTGAGAATTACATGATATCATTCTAAAAAATTACTTGTCCAAAGGGCGATAAGACCACTTTCATGTTGGATAAATTACCATCCAGGTAAGGCCACCTTCATGCTAGAGGATGTCATCATCACAGTTTTTTAGGTATTTCTTGTTTTTGGGGTAGCGGGGTCTATCAGAAGTATGCAGTGTGGGTACTCGTTGGATGCATAATCAAATTCCACATCCAACAAGCTCTCCTGATTGAATTTGAGTAAAAACACAGGGAGATATCTCGAAAATACGAACACAAAAAGTAGTTTTTTTCTTTCTTCCTCCAAAATTAATAAATATTATTTTATTATTTTAACTATTATTTTATTATTTTCTTTAGGAGTCTCATTTTAGACCCCAAAATTCCTCTAATGGATCTAAGTGCAATGCTGCGAGGAACAACCACATGGGACGAAGCGACCTTTTTGTGACGACAAGGATGACCAGGCCCAGGTTATGCCCGAAAGGATGACAGGATCGAACCCCAGCAGTAAAGTACCCACACCTTCGCGCACTACTCCACTACAAGGAAGAAATGCACATTCTGCGTTGACTTGCCTGACGTGCCAGCAATAGTCTAGCAATAAAGCACTAGTAGGAGGAAGAAGGCCCAGAATGGCAGGTGATGAAATGAAGCTACCAATATTTCATGGAAATAGCATTGATGACCCAAAGCAAAACTGATTCTTGTGTGAAGCGATCTGGACCACTCGATAGACCGTAGATGACGATGTCAAGAAAATCCAACTGGAAACTACTCTTAGGGGCCGTGTGCTGGAATGGTTTATGAGGTTCATGTGGGTTCCTGAGGGAGGTACTGCAAAAACATTAGATGAGATCCAAACTGGGTTATTTGAAGAATTTAAGAAGCCAAATTCTGAGGCTCAGTACATTACTGAATTGGAAGAGATCAAACGGTTCCCCAATGAGACGATTTGGGATTTTGATCAGCGGTTTAAGAAATTGATGGCTCGAGTCAGTTTTCAGATGAGCGATGTTCAACACAAGGAGTGGTTCATCATCGTGCTTGTCCCACATATCAGACAACCACTAATGCAACAAAATATTGTGACACAGAGCGAGGCTCTGGAGACCGCGATGAAATTGGAGGCATCATCGGTAGGAGAATCCACGGTTGGAATGAACCAGATTCAAGAATAGTTGGCCAATTTGATGCTCCAACTTGAAGATACTAAAAAGGCCAAAGAAGATCATGATGATCTTTGGTGCACCTGTTGCCATGCAGATGGACATACCAAGGATACTTGTCTGACGTTCCGAAATTATTTGCTGTTAGGACCCCTAAACCCATTGAGTTGTGCTGGTATACCATGGTGTCACATATGTCAGGTCTATGGGCATCAACATGAGAACTATGAATACATACATAATATGGTCACCAAGGTAGAAAATATGTACTATACATTTTTCCAGTCAGTAGGACATGATGATAAAAATTGTTGAGCTTATGATTTTCTCCAGGAAAGGACGTATGATTCATATTTTGTGAAAGGTGAGGACCCCTAGAAAATGAAAGCACAACCACAAGTGGTACAACTAGAAGCATAGGTGCAGTATACACCACCACCCCTAATGCAGTTTATCCCCGTGCAACCGTAGCAACAGTTTATAGTGCAACCACAGTTTGCACCTCATCCACAGATTGTAGCACAACCACAGTATGCACCATGACCACAATATAATCAGGCACCCCTTATTCAGTCTCAGCTATAATTTGTTCAAGCTGTGCACTATGTCTAGCAGCAACCAAACCCACTACAGCAGAAGATGTCTCAACCATAGTTTCAACAAGGAGGATTCCGAGGAGGATTCCACAGAGGATTCAGAGGCCGAGGAGGAGGCTTTGGTCAAGGAGGAGGAAGAGGTCACGAATCCATCTAGTGTTATACCTATGGAGTATTCAGGCACTATCAGAGGGAGTGCCCTCATATGAAGTGTACATACTGTGCGGCCAACGAACATAATGTCAAAAAATTCCCTCAGTTGATTGCAAAATGGAAAGCTGGAAACATTCCTTATTTGCTGAATGTCCAGAATTAGAATCAACCTACGTTCCAAGTATAGAACCAAATGATAATGCAAAACCAGATCCCATCACAGACTCAGACTCAGAACCCACCTCAGACTCAGAAACATTCGATGAATCGGCCATTGAATTAGAACCCGCCATTGAACCTGAATCAAGGATCGATAGTTGTAACAATTCAAGCCGAACCACGGACAAAGGATGTCGACATTAGGGTTGTCACTCGCACCAGTGCAACGACTAAAGAAGATGGAAAGCGGCAGCAAGTTCATCTCACTGGAAAGAAAAAAGTAGCATTTGATATTTCAATAGAGAAAGACACCTTCTTCAGGGAAAAGCATGCAATTAGGAGAAATCCGAGTAAGTTACCAATTATCGACATGCCATTTTCCTTTGATCCATTCATAGAGCTAGGAGCATTGCGACAACATGGTACCTTGCGATAGTCCTTTAAGAGTTGTTTATCACTGGCAAGGGACCCTGACGCCCTTGTCAAGATGGAGACATTGTTGTACCACCCGGATAAGGTAGTAAAGGATTATGTAGTGAACTCTTTGCAAAAGAGGAAGACATGCAAGGAAATGAGGATGAATATCCAGATCAGAGATTATGAGGTTGAATCAGTTATTCTAGATCTTCGATCAGATGTAAACATTCTGACAAAGAAAACCTGGCAATTGATGGGAAAGACGTCATTGGAATGGTCACTGGTATAGCTGTGACTAGCCAATCATGCAAAGGTTCATCTTATTGGTCGTGTCTCAAACTTGGTTGTCACCATTGAAGGCATGAAAATGTATGCTGACTTTGATGTGATAGAAGTAGTCAAAGATGGTGGTTCCTATCCTGCACTGCTATGGATTGGATGGCCTAATGATAGCATGGCGGTTATCAAATTCAAAAAATGAGTTATGATATTTGAAACCCAGGATGTCAAGGTCATTGATCCTATGGAACCTCAGGAGCGATGTCGATATATTGAACCTATGAAGGATGAAGTTAGTAGAAGTTGGGATCACGCTTATAACATCTCTGAATACTATATCCATCCTACTGTCGATGGCGAACTTGGATGGCGCAACACAAGTTCTACATCCTCAGAATCTGATGATGCTCTAGAAAATTGGAAGAATAGGTTACATGAAGTATCATTCAGGAAATGCGGGTTGATTACACAGTCTCTCCAGCTTGATGCAACTAAAATTGTCGAGTTTCCCATTTATGAAGGAATTTCCAGACTATTAGAGTTCTTTCAAGAATTCAAAGAGAAAGTATTTGAACCACAAAGGATACTGGTCCTCAATATAGCACTGAAGGCTACTCTGGCTTGATGGTGGGAGACACACAAGAAGATGATCCATGACTGGGGATAGTGCTGGATATTGATGTTGGTGTGCTTCAGTTATTCAGAGGTCTATCATGCTGGGAGATACGATGGATGGAATGATCCAACCAGTCATTTGATTGAGTGTTAGACTTTATGGGTGTCGCGACCCAGAGATGAATGGGTCCACGCTTTTGTTCACACTCTGGAAGAGATGTTGAGATATTGGTATGTAGTGGCAGAGTTGCATAGAACTATCACCACTTGGGAGGAGTTTTCCATTTGCTTTATGCAGATGTTTAGTTTCTAGGATGTCAACCCAAAGGTATGTAATGCTTTACACATCATCCATGATGTGGTACTAAAAGTCATCCTTGTCGCATACCTAGTTGATCCACATGCGCACTGCTCCATCCTATCCATGATGACATGCTACAACTTATCTAGGGAACCTGAAGATGATGTGGAGTTGCAGAATGTTAATATTCCAGAGTCATAAGGAAGCCATGATGTCGCATCCCCAGACATACTGACGAAATCGATGAGTTAGCCACTGCGGATCTGAAAGGTCAACATTGGGTCGGAAGAGAACCAAAAATTTGCCAATGTTGGGTACTACTGGGACGAGGAGACCATGGCCAAAATCATGGACCTGCTACACGTATTCCAGGACCTTTCTTGACACGGTTTTTAGATATTAATGGGATTTTAGGAGACCTAGGGGAGGTGAAAATCATTTTGGAACCAGATGCCAAACCAGTGAGACAGAGGTTGTATCGACTGAATAAATGATACAAGGACCGTGTGAAGGATGATATTGACTAGATGCTAGATGCTGGGATCATCAATCCTGTAGAATAATCAGAGTGGATAAGCCCTATGGTGGTCTAGGATAAAAATACCAGCAAAATATGCATTTGCATCAACCTAAGGAAGTTGAATGATGCATGCATACATGATCTGTTCTCGACCTCGTTTACAGATGAATTTCTTGAAGGAGTAGGTGGCCAGGAGATGTATTCATTCATGGATGGTTTTTCAGGATACCACCAGATCGAGATTGCAAAGGAGGATCGCCACAATACCACATTTGTCACTAAAAGGGGCTGTTTTAAATATACAATCATGCCTTTTGGGCTGAAGAATGCACCAACAGTATTTTCTCGGGTATTGTCGCTATATTTAAATACTTTATTCAAAAGTTCCTATAGGTGTATATGGATGATTGGAATGTCTATGGACTAATTAGGGACCATCTTGACAACTTGCGAATGATGCTAGAAAGGTGTCGACAACATCAAATTGCATTAAACTCTAAAAAGTGCATTTTCTGTGCACTATTTGGCATGCTTCTTGGGCACATAGTATGCAAGGAAGGTCTATTGGTTGATCTGGAAAAGATCGCACTCATCCTCAGTTTTTCACCACCGATGAATGTGAATATGCTTCAAGCGACGCTAGGGCATACAGGGTACTATTGCAAGTTTATCAAAGGATACTCTGTGATTACTACCCCTATGGAGAAGCTACTAAAGAAAGATGCTGCATTTGAATGGAACTAGGAATGCCAAGGAAGTTTTAACACATTGAAGGCTAAGATGGCCTCCACGCCTATACTAATTTTCCCATATTGGAATAAGGAGTTCCATGTGCACGTTGAATCCTCTTCTATTGCACTAGGGGTTGTTCTTGCGCAACTAGGAGAGATCAACCTGGATCACCTAATCGCATATGCTAGTAGAAAGTTGTCATTTTCTGAACGAAATTATACAACGACGGAAAGGGAAGGATTGGAGATGGTTTATGCCTTGCAAAAGTTCATGCACTATTTGTTGGGTGGACATTTCAAGATGTTCATCGATCATTCTTCTTTGCAATACCTGGTCAATAAGCCTGTGTTGGGGGGGAAGATCTATCGATGGCTGATGCTCTTCCAGGAGTTTGATTTTGAAATAGTTGTGAAGCCAGGATGGTTGAACACTGGTCCACATCATCTGTCTTGCATTGAGAATGGTGAAGAACCAACCAATATTGATGATGGATTGCCAGATGCACAATTGTGCCATGTTGACATCGTAGGTTTTGGCAATTGGTGTCGCCATGGAGGACATGATGACTAGCCAAAAGAAGCAACTGGTAGTAAAGGATTCTGATTTTCAACTAATTTCTAGGAAGTTATATAAGCTTGGACTAGATTAAATCTTGCGATGGTGTATTTTAGCGCATGAGCAGGGTCCCATTTTAGAAGAATCACATGTAAGAATTGCGGGAGACCACTATGGAGGATGGGATACCATGCAGAAGGTGTTGCACGTCGGGCTATGATAGCCTACATTGCATAATGATGCTGCATAATATGCGAGGAGATGTGATGTCTTCCAGCATGTTGGTAAACCATTGCGGCAGGATGAGATGCCGCTAGTGCCGTAGGTAACTCTCCAACCTTTTGATAAGTGGGTGGTGGATTTTGTGGGTCCTATAAATCCACCAGGGAATAGGACTGGTGCACGATACATCATTACTCCAACCGACTATCTGACTAGGTGGGAAAAAGATGCACTAGTTGTGGATTGTACTGCTGCGACAACAACGAGGTTCATCTTTGAAAACATTGTGACATGGTTTGGGTGTCCCCGGATTTTGATGAGTGACCAGGGCAGTCACTTCGTCAACCGGATGGTGAAAGTGCTAACTGAGGAGTTGCAGGTGCAGCATAAGAGGAGTACACCATACCATCCACAGGTGAATGGGACCATTGAAGCATTCAACAAAATCTTGGAAACAACATTGAATAAGGTATGTAATGCTAATCGTGATGACTAGGACCTGAAAATTCCTGTAGTGCTATGGGCCTATCACACTACTTGCAAATGGCTAACAGGAAAGACACCATTCAAGATGGTTTATGGGCAAGAGGTAGTCATTCCCATGGAGTAAATCATTCCTAGTTTGTGCATCATCATGGCGATGGGCATGGATGATGTAGAAGCATTAGAAGAGCGCATTGCGCAGTTGATCCAGCTTGAAGAAGACTGCTTTATTGCTGGATTCCACTAGCAGGTTGCAAAGGATCGACAAAAGGTGTGGCATGATTGCCACATTAAGAAAAAAATAGTTTGTGGAAGGATATTTGGTGCTGTTATATGCTAGTAAGTTCATAAAGCATCCAGGTAAGTTACAAATGCACTGGTTAGGTTTTTGTATTGTTTATTCCATTACTTCTGGAGGTGTAGTTCAGTTACAGCAATTAGATGGCGTAGTATTGCCGATGCTGGTCAATGGGAGTTGCTTGAAGCCCTATAGGATGGGGTCAGAGCTGCACACTTCTTGAGGCGTTGTAAAAAAAATAAATGAAGATTTTGTTTCAGAGCAACATGGCGAGCCTAGGGGAAGAGGCTGCACAAGGTTAGAGTTTGTAGCGATGAACAGTCGACCACTTGAGATAGCTGTAGGGCTATGGGTTGGTCAAAATAAGTAATAAATGCAGGTAGTTAAAATAGTTGGCTAGTGGTGCTTGTTGAAGTGACACGCATTAATGGCTGATCCAACCATTAGAGGAGTAGGATTGCCATCGAATTTGGCGTCATTACTACCAAATTTAGTCATAATTGTGATCATAGATTTGGCAATGATGAGTTTAAATTGGAAATGGTTATACAAATCATGCAGGATGTGGGAGGATGACATTGTTTAGTTGAGCAAGAAGAGTGTTAAGAAGAGGGTGAATTGTGCAGTGAGTTGCGAGCTTTTGAGTGAGTTGCAGAGTAGAAGGTTAGAGTTGTCGAAGTGCATTTTAAGGTTTGGGGCGTGAGGAAAGTTGAGCGAACGCGACGCCATTGATATTTCTAGTGAACAAGAGTCACCTATTCAGCCCATGGTTGTTGAATAATAAGTTATGAGCATGCCAGTTGGCTCATCCTCTATTCCCAAGCAGAAGCGGCAGGCTCAGAAGTCCAGTCCCATGCTGCCGAAAAAGAGGAAAACCCGCACCTTGACAAGAGTGAAAGGAGAAGGAACTGCACATACCAGGATGTTGAGCTTGAGAGATGTAGAGTCTATGGTTCCTAGGGGTGTCTCTATTCATGATATTTTGGGGTGTGTCGCTCCTACACTCCCAGGAGCGAAGCCGAGGAAGCCGTCGAAAAGTCAGAGGTATCCGCTGAAATTGCCACCACTGCCGAAAGGGATGACGTGCTCGGTCGACATCATCCCTACATTGATCAGGTTGAAATTCAAATACCATGACTTTCCATTACTCAAATATGTCCGGGATGAGCCCTACGAGTCAGTCTCAACGGTGCCTAGTGCCCCCATTTAGAAGATTCCTCAACCTTGGGCGAGTGGGTTAGACCAATCTGGATTGTTGGGGCTCATCAATATGCCTCATTTTGGGTGACTGAATGAAGCCCATGCGTGTGTTAAGAAAATATTGGCTTGTTTTAATGGGGGGCCACTTTGGTTGAATACGCCCATCCATGTTACAGTAGATTTAATCACGAGCATCACAGGCTTGTGGAAGGCCGGGGAAGATCCGATGCAGTATATCCGTGGGAGGGATACTAACAAAAATATTTCCATGTAGCTAAAGGAGCACTTTGGCTTACAGCATGATGGCTGTGCTTATCGAATTGATATCATTAACTCATAAGCGGTGTGCATTGGTGCAAGGATTCTAGCGACTAAGGTTGTTCGAGGAAATCGACCGGTCCAATATAGCTCGGGTGTTGTTGCATGCACCTAGAAGTGTGCTGAGGGAGCGCATATGAATTGGTATTTGTTTTTGCTGAACCAATTGCTAGAAGATGCTCTTGCTGCTCAGGCTGGGTGGCCATTTTCATATAGTTGGTTGTTGATCCTTATTGCCCTCATTTCCTGGATGGAACTTGAAGACTACCTACCAATGGCAGTTGATGCGGTGAAGGTGCACTGAGGTGCAGGGTATTAGAACTTATGGTGGGTTGAAGAGCCCAGTTGATAGGCGGACTGTGCCATTCATTTTTGGGTTTATTGGGAGGTTCTGTAAGCCACATATGTCATCGTTATCTGCATATATCCTTATTCTATGACCAAGTACTAGCGGATAATTTGGTTCACCATCAGGCCCCACTCTATTTACATTCAGGCAAGGCAAGACCCTGACTTGCAGTGGCTACCTTTGGCTTACAAAGTCACAATGAAAGAATTGGATGTATTGTTCAAGAGTGGTTGGATGAATGGCGCAACCCAGTGAGTCAAGAGGAACTGTCGAAGGAGCCACCACCTAATGCCCCAGAAGAGACTTCCTAGAAGGAGATGAGTATTCAAGACTATGACAACGAGTCATCGACGGACCCCGAGGTCGAAGCACAGTGAATGCAGTAGGGGAATCACATGAAATGGTGCCAATAATATGATGCAAGTAGTGGTATCAAGTCATGGATGGATGACCAACTGTAGTGGCTCATCAAAGCAGTCACTGACTCCTCTACGGCTACGATGTAGGCGATCCGAGAATCGAACCATGAAGAATTTGGTGTGGTAAGAGATATATTAAATTCAATTTTTGATATTGTTTCCAAGTATAGATATATGAGACCTATGATGTAGGACATCCTGTCGATCAGAACTAATCCCTGGGCTAGGAACGTGCAAGTTCCCCTGACTGCGAACGACATGGAAAATGAGGAAGTACACTAGTTGCTGCGATTGATCCAGAGTGTGGCTTTGGATCTGAACAAGTTATCTGCTACAACGTTAGTGGAGTTGCAGCACGTTTCCACCCTGGAATTGGTAGACCGATAGAAAGAGTTGACTGAGGGATATGTCTAGTCATAGAGCGCAACTGAGAAGCCATAGAAAGAAGCAGAGGAGCTGCATCAGGTCCGGGTGCAGCTGACGAAAGAAAAAGTGTGGGAGATAGATGCCTTGAAGGCAATGCAGGCTGAGCTGTAGTGAAAGGTTGTCAAGGATATTATTGAGCTAAATAAGGTGCAAGACCATTTGATTGTTGAACAAGCGTAGTTGTGTGCTAGATGCAACAAAGTCGAGCAAGCTATTTCTGAGGCCTGCCAACACATTTTTGAGAGCACGGTCGAGCTCACCCCAGTATAGAAGGCCAAGTGATTGGGGAAAACTATTTTCTAGCTCCAAGATACCAACCTGATGCTCAATGCCCTGGTCCAACCTACGACGTCATCGAAGCAGGTTGCCGAAAGGAAGGATTCCATTGAAGAAATCGTGACTCAGTTCGAAACCATGGAGCAAGAGGCCAAGACCATTATGGAGGTGACAATGCAATTTTGCCAAAGCATTGTCCAAGATGAGCAACTTGATCATCTGACTGCATAGGTGAAATAAGCCAAAGGTCAACTGATGGCCTTGAAGATGTCATTGCGGGCAATGCCATTGATGGTGTAGATCACACGGGCCGAGGAATTGAAGGCTCTTCAGTGGTGAGATTCCTATGCATACGAACGCCAACAAAAGTGTCGCGCTCAGCTAGATGAGTTTCAAGAAATTGGTGGATAGTTGGGTGTTAAAGTAGTCACCATGCTATAGGCAGTATAAGAGAATCGACAGATGGTTGACGACAAAGCTAGAGAAGAGCACCCGCTGTAGCAGGCTTTGAATAGTTGTCAGAGTGTTGCCGACAAAGTCTAGCTTCAGGTTCATGAGATTGCATAGCAATTCAAATATTTTAAAGCATGAACGTCAGCACATACCCTGTCAACCTAATGTGGTTCGTAGATGAGCCACAAGACTGTGTTGGGGGCCTATTGGTAGGGGTTTTGGTAAGTGAGTTGCATAGTGTCGCGGCAGCTGTGCAAGCTCACACGGTATCGCGCAAGGATAGATCAGCGCAATGGGTGGAAGAATAACTGTTTTGAATATTTTATATATTATTTGACCAGGTTTTGTCACAATAGGTCATTAGAGGTTATAAGTTAGTTAGAAGTGGACCCTCAATGTAAAGGTGCAAGCCTATTTATAGAACTAGTTTTGTAATTGGATTGAGAGGATGATAGTAGCATGAGCATGATCTGAGAATTGGCATCTTCTAGAGCATGATTATCGCATGAGGTCTAGTGCAATTTGGTTTTTGAATAATTTCCTGTTGTATCTGTGATCTATCTGGGTTTTTCCTATGTATTCATCCTCCTGTTTTGGACAAGAATTGTGTGTTTTGGATCCTTTGCGCAAGATTAATATGATATGACAGTTGTTGCACAAATATTATCTTTTATTCCTACTGTGATCTAATCTATTATGATGCTACGATCTATTATAATGTCGCCATGGTCTATTCCATTTCCGCTATATTGATGTTGATGCAATCTGTTTTAATTCTGTTACATTTCTGTTGCATTATGAGTTGAGATGTTTTATAAATGATGTTGCTGCACTAGAAATACTGTGACAAATGCATGATGCACTCTGTATTTGTGGACATGAGTTAATTTCGACTGCATAGCTCTGAATCTAGTAATTATGTTGTCTCCCCATCGGATCCCCATATCCTCCATCCTCACTGCCGAAAACTCGGTTTCGACAACTCTCCCTTGAACATCTCGGGTGAGACTTCATCCACTCTGTGGATGTTTCTAGGTAGTTTAAAACCTATCTAGGCTGGTGCTCAGGGAGATCGCGCTGGTTGGGCATTAACAGAGTGAGAACCCCTGTCGACGAGGCTTTGTTGGTCGGTTTTGCCAACAGTTGGTGTTTGGAGAGGCCACTCAGGTATTTCATGGAGCTTTAATGGAGTTTTATTTGTAGGTGTAATATACATGGAATCTCTTGGTTCCTTCTATTGCATCACTTTCTCTCTACCATTTCTGGTTTTATGGCATATTCTTGCTCATGGAGGGATTGCGCTTTGGGTGAGCTATTGATCTCTTTGGGGAATCTTATAATGCCCCATTATTTTATGTTATGATGTAAATTCTCTATATTTAAATTTAATAATACTTTCAGGTCGAAATAGTGAAATATTTCATGTAAAAATGTCAATCAATGAAGAAATAGTGCCATTTCCCCACTATCTTGTTGTGAACCAATGTAATGTTGATGGATTCAAATAGATAAGTAAAATACTGATGGTTTATGGATGAATGGAATTTTATTTATGTATTTAAAATTTTAGTAGACTCTCAGGTCTAAATACCCAAAATATTTCATGTATAAATGTTAAACAATGAAGAAACATTGTCATTTCCCCACTACCTTGTTGTGAACCAGTATAATGTTGATAGATTTGAATGGATAAGTAAAATAATGATGGTTTATGGATTAATGAAATGTTATTGATTGATTATATGAGGTTAATTTTCAGTACATAATCATTTGTAGTTATTTTTTTTGAGTTTCATAGCAATTGGAGAAGTTTCCCTATCATTCCCCCCAAGGTTGAAACTAGTCTTTTTGCATCTGATTTAAGGGCGTTATATAAGAAATTAAAAGTTGAATGGTGATGCATATGAGTTAATATTGATGTAATTTACATGTAAACTTATTCCATTCAAGAATTATAGTTGTCTTGAGTGCATTTTGGAAGCCATTTCCAGTATTCATTTTGGGGGAATTAGAACCCCAAATTACTAGTCAAAATTCCTACCTCGACCAGCATATTAAAAATGTTTGCAGAAGAATTTATAGGTTCATAAATATTCCTTGAAAATAATATTCAAACCTTAATATCATTCATATACCTTCTGTGAATATTTGGGAGCATTTGGACCAATTTGGAGACCTAGACATCAAAACTAGTCAAAGGTCGAAATAGGGAAAAAGTTAAAAATTGGCCATTGTAATAAAATTTTAAAAAAGGGACATTACATAATCCTTTGTTACATTATGATGATACACATATACATGGGTTCAATTATTATTTTCATTTGATTCCCTTGGAGACTCATGATTTTCCTTGCTGCTTGCCTAGTCCATTTGATGTTGGAGGAACTTCATCCCACACTTGGGTGAAGAGACATGTGATTGAAGAAAATTATTATTGGAAGGAACATCCTCTATTATTTCACGATGATATACATATTCATGGGTGCATTTATGAGACTTATTTGAGCCACTTGAAGTCTTCATGTTTCCTTTGCTCCTTATTTGGTTCATATTTTGGTGGAGGTTATTCATTCGCTTCTTGGATGAAAGAACACATGGATGATTATTATTTTGATGAATCTTACATTATTTTGGAGCTGCATTATAGGACATGGGATCCTCACCTATTTCATTGGATCATATTTGATATAATACTTGATGCTTGTGTGTATGGGTCACATGATGATCTACTTACTTGGATATACAAGCACTTTCATGATTATTTGATGAGGTACCTTCTTGATGTACATTTGTATGATGTTGATATGTAATTTAATGATATATATTTTTCACTCATGATGTTTGGAGTACTAGCAATGGGATCTTGGAATTTGTTGGTTTCATCTCACTTGGAGTAGCAGTTCGATTGCTGGTTTGAGAAAGCAAACCAACTTTTAGTTGTTTGAGTTCATATTTGCAGAGAAGTGTTCCATTTTCCTATGTGGGAGACCTTTTGAGAGATGGATTCATTTTTCACATGATTAGTGTTATGGAATTTCATCATATACATTTCACACCATGCATGTATCAGGATCATATGGGACCCTAGGATCATTTTTGGTCTCATTGGTTTCAATTTTTGGGACAACAAGCAACACTAGAGATTTAATCATCACTTGAGAAGATGATTGTAATCAGAGTAGTGCAGCAGCAAGCATGGTGGTTCCTATCTGAATTTTTCTTGGAATCTTAAGAAAATCAAAGTTTGGTAACTCAATACCAAGTTCAAAGAATTATATAGAAGCAAAAAGGGGTGAAAGTTCAGAAAAGGTTTCCAAAATATGAAGGTAAAGATTATTTGTGCAAATTTGGTTTTTATGGATTTTATTAATTCTTTTGGTGTTAGTGGTGATTTTGCAGGATATATCAATATGCACAATCCACATCTCTTTACTTTTTGGAACACAAAATTAAAGTACATGAGTGCCACTACACAAATTGTAGCTAAGGAAAATTAATGAGCAAAAGCATAAGTGAGCACTTGGTGCAAGGGAAGGAGTACCAAATGAGGATTCCACTTGGGAATATGAAAAAAAATTGCCGCATACAAACTTTGAATTGCTTGAGGACAAGAAATATTGAGTGGGGAGGATTGTCATGTACCCAATTAAATAATTTCCGAATAAGACTATTTGCAAATAATGTTTCACCATCCTACTAGTTCCCTAGGGTGAGATGGCGACATAAATTTTGTAATAAGGGGATATAGGACCCAAAAGGAATTTATTTTACCATATTAACATTTAAATGGTTCACGTAAATGATAAATTCTAATAAAATAAGGTGGAATGGATTCATGAAGACACTTGGAAGCTTGTGGAGCCTCTGGGTGACTAGATTCCCCGCACACTTGGCATGATATTCATCCAAATTCGAACACATGGGTAATGTAAAATTATTGGATGGTGATGTGGTGTCAAATATAATATAATGAGCAAAGGAATTTGAATTGGTAAAGGAGGGTTACTCCCATGGAAGAGGAAGATACTAAAAGATAAGGTGTGCCACTTGGAAGGAGATTCTATGCACTCTATGACAACAAATGATGGAAGATTCTATGAAAAGTGATAGTACCATGTTGAAATAATTTTGGATTACTGAAGGCTTTGGGAAAAGACCCTATTTTGAAAATACTATGAAGGCACCCTTTAGGGTATCAGGGGCACATGAAGCATTCATGATGGACCGTGAGATGATGAAAGGGTTTGGGTCCATGGTGGTGGATCATTTTACCTTTGGAGTAAGAAACGACGGAAACAAGGTAAAGAAAGTCATGAATTGATGGTCTAGGTCTAGGGGGGTGAAGATCAATGGTAGACGAAGATTCCATGGAGTGGAGATACAAGGAAGAATGCGGTCTTGGGATTTGCAGAATGTGTTAAATGAGAGTAGTATTAGAGAGTTGAGATTGACCCAAAGCTATATCAACGATGCTAAAAATTTCTGCGCGGTGAATGTGCTCAGCCAAAGTAAATTTTCCAAATCATGAAATATGTTAAAAGGAGAAAGGACTAGATGAGTGAGATAAAGGTGGAGATAGATCTGTGGTCGTGGTCAATTCTGTGATCTGAACTAGCACATACATGGTCGGGATTTCAATCTGTGAAAAATTGTAGGGTCCGCAAGGATCGACAGTTGTGAAGAGAGATCAATCTTGATCAATGGATAGGAGACATTCCATGATCAGAATTTTGTCACTCAATCAAAGGAAAAAGGATCGGCGAAATGTTAAAGTTCTTAGGGATAAACGGTTTCGATGAGAGTATTTTGGAGATCGTCGGTTGATGTTGATTCCCCCAAATCAAGCTGCACATATTGATAGTGTTGAAACTTCGGTATGGAGACCTTGCAGATCAAAGGATTAGATTGCAAAGAAAAAGGATCTACGGTACAGATTGTGTGGAGGCACAGGAGGATTACGCATTATAGAAAACTATAAAAGTGTCTACGTGGAGTTGAAAAAGATTTTTCTTTTCTAGATTTTCAAGATCGACGAATGCCCTGACTATGTACAGAGTGCCAGCGTGAACAAATTAGAGAATTGTGCTAAGTGACAAGGTAGGATCCCTAATACTTCCTTAGTACTGTTGAAAATGGATAAAATAGAAGAGATAGAGGTAGTAGAGGTGGGGGATAATGAAGAATTAGGGGTTATTGGTCGGAAGGGTGAAGAAATTTTTGTATATGAAAATGCTGAAATCTTTGATACTATTCTATTGAATGAAACAATTGAAACTACTAAAGGTAAACTGGAAGCCCTTAAGGACCAATGTAGCGATACCTGTGGTGTTTTTAGATCCTTTTTCCATTTGTTCTCTGTAAACTAGACCCCCCACTACCCTGAGTTTGTTGAATGGTGTGAAAATAGTTTTTCTGCCACTGAAGGAGTCATCATGAATAAGTACGAGTCCAAAATCCTTCCCTGTTCAGGATCCTGACATTTTCAAATCCCTTTGTGTCCCAAACGAATTTTCCAACACATCCAAAGAATACAAGGAAGAGAGTATTATACAGTTCTTTTGAGAGTCCATAGTTGAAAATAAGGAAGCTTTCCTGAATTCTTGTTCAAAACCTGATGTTGAAGTTATCAGTTTGTCTTACCCCATTGAACTGATTCTGCTTAATGAAGAAACCTAGTGGTGCATAACCTTATCCAGTCAGTTTCTAGGTTTAGATACCAATGGCTATATAGCAGAGCCATTATTGAGTCTACTATTTTTTTTGTGTACCTGTCCTGTCGAGCTTGAAATTCCAGGACAATATTTTCAGTCCTGTTGTCTTAATTTTGATGAGTTTCTAGCTGAGAGCATTCATTCTCATTTAGCTAACTTCCACAATGCAAGAGTGTTCAGATTTCAATCTCTTTTATTCATAATGTTCTTGTCTTACAATGAAGATAATTTATAGGCACCTGGGTTAGTGATCACTCATGGCATGGCTAAGAATTATTGTGAATTCATGAACTCTTTGATGGCAGAGATATAAGACATCTTCTTTCAAGAAATATTTCCTAGGGTGTTGCCTGAGATGAAGGAAATGCTGCAGCTATCTCCTAGTAAGATGATAGGATATTGGTTCCTGACAGAATTTGAAACAATTATAAGACTATATGGTTTTGTGCATCAACTGTATGTCCTTCCAGCCTTTTTGACAGTCAATATTTTTTCCTTGGAATTGATCAGGAAAAGACTTACTGTTGAAGAAGAGCACATTCTGAGATTTAGGAAGAGTTTGGGTATTAATTTTCCCTGGGGGATAGGACCATACACTTTCAAAAATATAACTTCCCTACCACTGGTTGATAGTCTGATTAAAAGCATGGGATTCTCTTTGGGACATTCCATAAATTACAACCCACACCAGGTAATTTCCAAAAGGAGACAGGCTAATAAGAACAATCCTTTCAAGCACACATAAATATTTGGACTTAGAGAAGCAGCAAATTGGAAAGATTATCCTAACTATATTACAAAGGATATCAACATGGAACAAGACTCTATCTCATCCCTACCTAGAAAAAATTCTTCCCAAATGAACCTGTATAACATAGTTGCAATGGCTGGAAATGTTTCATCGTTGGTAATTTTTTCAGAGAATCTTAAGAAGAGAGAGCATGCAGAGCCCATGGATACTGATGAAATAGATTCTGCTAACACACCAAAAAAGAAGAAGGTTGAACAAAAAAATGGATAGTGTAGGTGAATAAAAACAACATGAGAGGGCAGATGAAGAAGAGCAATGAAAGGGGAAAACAAAAGCAAGAAGATCCCATTACAGCTGGGTTAGAAATTCAGGAGTATGTATTAATGGACAAACCAACCCCAATAATGTATACATATAAAGAATATTGGATGAATACTTATAGAGAGAAGGCTGATAAAACGTTTGATGAGACAGTAAAGCTATATGAGGAAATAAGATAGTTACCCGGGATAGATGCAGCATTGAATACTGTAAGGGATCATGATATAGACACCCTAAGTCTGGCCATGCCAATGGGTAATAAAGTGTCACAGGTTAGGGTGAACCTATATAATGTTCCTACTCCAGATATCATACACCTTAACAGAGAACACGGTGATATCCTAAATACCCGATCACTAAAGGCAACATTATAGATTTCCAAGCTGGAGTCAAGTAAAAAAAAAACTCAAGACCTCTTGAGGAAAGTAAGAGTTGATAAAAAGGCCCTTAAAGTCAAATTTCAAAAGTTGCAGGATGAATCGGTGAAGTTGGATGGACACGCAGATAAGGGAGAATTGGCTCAAAAGTTGATGGATGAGAAAGAAAAGGAAATTAGGTGCTTAAAAAGAAGTTGAAAATTCCTTCTACCCATCCCATTCAGACCTCTCAGTTGACTGAGTTTGAGAAGGAAAAGGAGGATTTAAATATTGAGCTGACTGATTACAAGGACAAACTTTTTAAGCTACAGGAGAAAGAGAAACAATGGGAGAAAGAAGCTAAGCTGCTAAAAGAAAATGGAGAGGATTTAAAGGTTAAGCTAGCAGCCAAGGAAAAATAGCTACTAGAGAAAGGTGAAGTAGTGGAAATTCTAGCCACTATGCCCAATGTGGAGACATGCGACACCTCCCCATCTAAAGTAATGTCATATGTAAAGCTAAGGGATGTAGAGCTTACAGGGTTAAAGCTGCAAAATAAGAATTTAGAAGAAATGGCTTCGAAAGATGAAGAAGAGAAGAAAAAGTTAATAGAAAGATGTCAGGAATTGCTAGATCAAAATACCAAGTTAAACAAGCAAGTGATTGGCCAAATGGCCCTGCAGGGATGCTGGCATATGATATGGGATAAAATCATTTCAGAAGCTGACGAGTTTAGACCTTATTTGGATTTCATTGCAGATCAGGAGGATGCCTTGTAAATGGCCAAGAAAAAGGTTGCGATAGTAAAGGGAGAATTGCATAAGAGACCAGTGGGGGTGGCTCAAAATGCTGTCAATTTTCTAAGCAACTTGTCAGAAGAACAAACCAGTAGGTATGGTATCCAAAACATAGTTGCTATTATTTCTAGAGCTAGAAAGGTGGTTGGAAAACAAAGAATGATGGACACAGTATAGGCCAAGAGTGATATTATAGATCACAAAGTCAAAGGGGTGATTGAGTTATTTAAACCTTTGGTAAGCAGGGTTATTCCTTTCTTTTGGGAAGAAAAAGGACCCTTGTTGACTCAAGAAGAGTATATGGAAAGATTAGTCCTTCGTAGGTTTGACCACAACAAATTTGGGGATATGTAGCATGCCTTGTCGGGCCCCATTGTGTCTAATAAATTGGCTGGAGCATTTGAATTATTATCCGATTTTAAAGCAACCTATTCTATAGTACCTGATTTCTCATACACAGAGAATACAGAGCTCAAAGTACTAGCACACGACATGGTTGTTGCAACTTTGTCTGGTCTTGATTTGTGGAAATCAATTCAATTGTATGGATCAAACAAATTAAAATTACAGCCTTAAATATATCAAGGAAGATAGCACGAAGAGTTTTCCGCAAGACATGCCTATTCGCAGTCACCTCTCTCAGATTTTGTACAGCTGTCGTCAGCCGAAATACACAGAAGAAGGATTTTTAGCCTATTTTTTCAATAGTCTGTAGTATATTTTTGTCTTACGTAAATCATGGTGTATATGCCACGATCGAGTTTGTTATAAGTTGTTCTTCAGTTTGTAACTAATTTTTATTCTAAGGTTGGTCTAGGAGGTCCGAGACATTATAAATTTACCTCGTCATAGAAGGAGAAGGGGTTGGTTGTTTTCAAACTTATGATATTGTTGTGTTTCCTTTTGAATTAATACAAGTTTCAGAGCTATATGCTGGATATATGCATTTACAGGAATTCTTGTGTATCTCTCAATTACAGTCTGTAACTTCCTTTCCTTTCATGTACATGTATTTAATATTTTCTTTTACATTGTCTTGTTGTTGATATCGTAGACTTAGTGTATAATGGCTATGAATTCATAATCATATGCTCCTACCATTGTCCCTGGTATTCACCAAATATTTCTCCCAAAGCTGGCACAGAATTCATCACTGTGGTGCTCTGTGCTAGTGGATTGTCATCTTTCTACTTATACCACCAAACCCCAAATATAATGACCGTGATAGAGGCACTACCTCGCTCCTGTGATCATTCTCCTGTGCAAATAGCCCTGTATCCTTGATATTTTCGACTCCATAGCCCAATTTATCTTTGTTTCATTTCCAACCACCGATATTTGATATTCTTTTGATATTCATTTTGTGACCATATATCTGGCCTTGTTATACACCTATGATATTTCCCTCTCCGGAATTGGAGAAGCCAACTCCTTTTCCTAAAGTGGTTTTGCTGTTACCTGGGAACAAAATTTCACAACCTTTGGTAGATTTCCAGTGCTAATAACAAGTATGAAAAATTCAGACCTGATTGCTGACATATGAAAAATATGACATGTTAGGGCTAAAAATATCCACAAAGAGGTTGAATTTGGGAGCTAGAGGCATCCATTCGAATTGGGGAAAGAATTGGAGCATGAAGAGGAAGAGAAGTGTCATGAGAGTTACTAAGACAATAAGATGAGTTGGAGGAAGCTCATGAAGGGAAATTCGACCTTAGGAGGCCTCATGAAGTTAATAAAATGATGTGATGAGGAACGAGAATAGATTTTGATCATTTGTAAATTTTCCTTTGGCATTTGGAGAGCAATTGGTTGTCCTTTTCACGGTGAGTGCACACTTACCTTACTAGTGAGCCAATTTTGAGAGAGTGAGATTATCATCCAATTTGTCCATAGGATATGCCATTAATACCTATAATTTGTAGCTTCAAAGAGTTTTTTATTTCATATAGGAGTCTGCTTCTCTTTGTGACCCATCTTTCCATGTTTTTCTATGAAGGCACACTAGTGTGAATGGTGGTTGCGCCCCATTGACTTCAGTTGATGCCAAAGATATGATTTATGATGTATGGATATGTAATATCATGTTCACATGATATGTAAGTATAAATAATAATAAATACATATGAAAATGTCCACATTTCCAAGCTTACTTGTGACTAGTTTCCATGTGATGATTTTCCCTTTCAATGGAGATTGTGCATCTGATGTATATTGCGACTTGGGTCAATGTTATATGGTTTTAGTGAGATATTGAAATGTTTTAAATGGTATATATTCATATTTATCTATTCTGAACCATTATATGCACCATTTATGAGTTGAAGTAGAGCTTTATTGTGTCATTTCCCTTAAGCAAATATTACTGAAATTGTGCATTCGAATATGAAGATTTAATCCTTTGTTGTAGAAATATTAGCCACATATAATGACAGTAAATGAAGTATAACTAAATTCCCCATACTATTTTCTTAAATTTGGGATGGTTTCTTAGGATTTGGAGAGCCATTTCTGCCCACACCCTAGGGGGAATTGCATCATAAATTGCTAGTAATTTTTCCTGTTTTGCCATCATGCACAATTCGAGTTGCAGATGTCTATGAACTATCATAAAAATATCAAAGATTCAATTTAAGAGTCCTAATACTCCCCATATCAGTCCCTACAAAATTCAAAACCCTCTTGAGCCATTCTAATCCCCTTGGGTCAAAACTAGTCAAGACAATTTTTCCAAAATTCTGCCTTTATTGGGAATTTTTTAATTGGGACATTACATTACTTAACCGAGAAGTTGACGTATCAACTAACCAAAATAAGGCCCACAAATATTTTGTTGTTTAATTTTTTAGGTTTAATGATTTGAATGTTTAGGGTTTTCTCAGTGATGCTTTATGTTAAAAGGCATTTTTTCCTCATTATAACTGACTGCTTGTGAATGAAAATAGCCATGACATGTCTTCTTAGAGATAATATTCCACTGTTCTAGTGAGTTCATTTCACTCTACATTTTTTACAATTCCTGCATATTTCATTCATTAATAGAAAATGATTATTAATGTATATTTGTGTGTTTCATAATATTTCTGTGCTTAATTTCATTCCTTCCTGATCTTGGATTAGTGGCATCATATAGGTCTGCTATTTATTTATTTCTCCATGCATGCCCCCAATGAGGTCCGAGTATAAAGAGTTGGGACTCGAGCTACTTGAGACTATGAAAGACCGTCCTCATTGACACCAATGGCCTTCCCGGATTAGAGGAAATTTGGGGTCTAAAATGGGCCTTATAAGAAAACACACCAACAATAAATTTTGTGAGTTGGAATTCAAGAACCAATAGAATTTCAATAAAATGGGTCAACCATAATGGTTGAATTGACATATTTGTCATAAAAGAAAACTACTTTTTTTGTTCGTATTTTCGACATATATCCCTATGTTTTTACTCAAATTTCAAGAGGGAGAGCTCGTTGGATGTAGAATTTAATTATGCATCCAATGAGTACCCACAATACATACTTTTTATGGACCCTACTACCCCAAAAACAAGAAATACTTGAAAAATGTGATGATGATGTCATCATCACATTTTTTCAGGTATTTCTTGTTTTTGGGGTAGCGAGGTCCATCAAAAGTATGCAGTGTGGGTACTCATTGGATGCAGAATTAAATTTCACATCCAACGAGCTCTCTCGCTCAGAATTTGAGTAAAAACACAGGGAGATATGTCGAAAATACGAACACAAAAAGTAGTTTTTTTCATTCTTCCTCCAAAATTAATAACTATTATTTTATTATTTTAACTATTATTTTATTATTTTCCTTAGGAGGACCATTTTAGACCCCAAATTTCCTCTAATTTAAAGGAACAATATTACCCTATTGGAAATTATAACGACCAGTAGACGAGATATATCACACTGGATCATTAGAAGGACCAAACATTGTCATAGTTCATAAATAATTTCCATACTTTGCACACCAATATGGGTGTTTGAGACTCTGAGTGGCATATGGTTCTAAAATATTGTGGGGGTCTACATTAGTACATCTAAACATGATTGGATTTTCTGGATATCTCATCACTAGGATCCACTTATTGTTATGTTTCCAAAATGAAGAAAAAATGAATTAGAGGAATAAGTGGAAGTTTGGATATGCGAATGCATCACAATAGAATCCGGGAAAAGGTGGCCCCAATTCATAAAATAAAGAAAAAATCAAGGATTAAAAACCTCAGGACAACCAATTAAGCTGTAAGAAAATAAGGGTAATGAGAAGACAAAGAAATACATTGAGAAGTAATGCGATTTTTATGAAATACCCTAGCACAACACTGATGAATGTTGCTCAAAGCAGTAATTGATGGATAAGTTGAAAGCCTTGGAGTTATATATAGTATTTAATTATCATTCAAATCTAAAAAAGGGGAAGCAAATAGTTGATGCAGAACCCATAGCCATAGTCACTAACACCAAGGTCCATCCTTGTGAACCAAAGGATCTAAAAGAAGTTAAGCACATTTTTTCAGTCCTAAATGTGGGTGAAGGGATCTTCACTTTATTTCATTGTTTATAGTGGAATCCAAAAGAACCTAATCTTAGTAGAGGTTTTCAAGAGCTTGGAGTTGATGAAAACACTACACCTACAACCATACAACATCGGGTGTCTCAACCATGGATGATATCTCTGCCTCAACCAATTGTTTCATCTTCCCTATGGTATTAATCCCCTCAAGAATGAGGTATTGTAATATCCTGAAGGTAAGTCCTAGACACTTGTGATTATGGTTATTCGCTTCATGGTGGAATTATATGCTTGGAACATGAACCATAGATATTATGATTATTATTGTTGAAATTATGTTATTATTCTATTAATAATAATAATAATGACACAACATGACAATAACATTGTTGGGGGTATTGGAATTTCATATGAGAAGGGGTTGCGATTAGGAGTTGAAAATCCCCCTAACAAAAATCTACTCCACCTAATTTTAATTATTTAGGACCATGGGGGTCCTAAATTACCCAACTAATGTTTTCCATGCAAATGCATGTAGTATTTGCACCCCCTAGGTGAGAATATTCCTCATCTAGATGTTGGTGGGTCCCACTTCCACTTCACACATGAGATATGCACCTTTTTCACTAATTATGGTCAAGTCATGTGCCTAATTTGAGTTACTGTCAACCAATCAAGTTAAATTGAGTTAAAATCAGTGAAATTGAGTTAACAACCAGTTACACTAGTGAAACTAACAACTAGTTAGAGTAAGTTTGGTAATTGGAGTCTACCTTTAGTTAATTAGTGTAAAAGGTCAGTGATATTTAGCTAAAAGAGGAATTTGAATAATATTCAGTTAATTTTGAGTTAATTTAATTAATTGAAGTGACTGTCAGTTAGTTTTATTCCTCTTTTAGTTACATTAGTGGGATTAGCTATCAATCAGGTATGTAAACTTTTCCTTTAATTCAATAAGTGGCCAAACATAGGAAATCAAATCAATTCCAATTAAGTTTGGATTTTTTTGGATGAATTAAAATTTAAATGGATGCATGGGAGTAAATTTGGGGAAATTTGAGTCATTGGGTAGAATTTGAGTCAGAATCATGCAAGAGGGTCAGTTTGAGTAGTTAATAGTCAGTTAAGGAATTTTGGAGCTAATTTTGAGGAATCTGAATTAGTCAAGGAATGGGAGTGTCATTGATAGTATTGTAGGTCAGAATTATTTTAGTTTCATCAATATTATCCAAAAATAGAGGGGGGAAATTATGTGTGCATATATCACATGGATGTGCTAGAACTCAAGGGAGAGGGGGACAATCTCGGAGAAGTTTCTAGGCTTTTTGTTTCAAATTCTCTAGTAGAGATTTGAGTTTGTGATTTGATTTGGGAGGTCAGAACTATTGTAAAGGGTGAAGGAGTAGCTTCACTGATATTATCCAACAATATAGGGGGGAAATTCTATGTATATATCTCATATGGTTCTTCTATAACTTGAGGGAGAGGGGGACAATCTCAGACAAGTGTCCATGCCTTGTGCTCATCTTACAGGAGAGGGGGGGAATTATGAAAAGTGAGATGAATTTTAGTGGTAAGTGGTGCTTTATGAGAGGGGGGAAATTTAGTGAAGGATACCACACTGGACATTGCTTTCCATCCTGGGAGAGGGGGACAATTCTGAGAGAGGAAGCACATTGATTCTGATCTTGTCTTCCAAAAGAGGGGGACAATTGTGAGGAAGTGGGGTTGTAAGTCATTCATATTTCCTTAAGGAGGAGAGATATCCTATGTCATTCATTAGTGTCCACCTTATAAGATACGTTCTCATGTTAGATTCCAGGGCCCCAGCTTAGGGGCGATCTTTCGGTGGGAAAACATATGCTAAGAAGAGATCTACGGCTAGGTGGAAAATTGTCATGTTGTTGCCAGCTGAACCTATCATGATAAGTATTATGATATTCTATTATTTTATGTATGATTACTAAAATTTGTCATGGATGCTTATTTTATGCTCTTATTTCTTAATTATATAATATGTTATGACGTTACTAAGTTTTATGTTGGCCTGACAGCCTCCGGGAATGTATGTGATTCCTTGAGCTAGTAATCTATAAATTGAAATATAATAATAGGAAAACAATATGGCCATATATGGATGTACATATAATATATTCTCATGGGTTTTATGTATGGTTTATATGTAAAGGAATTGGTGAAATTTATCTTGCACATGAGTAAGATTTTAGTGCAAAAGTGATTGATCATATTGATATGTTAGTAGGATTCTTTGTTTAAGTTTTTACCAATGATTATAGGAATGATATGGAATTCCATTTGGATTTAGATGGAATACCCATATCAGGTCACCCAATTGGGTTTGTAGTTTTTAGTTGTTTTTAAAAACTATACAATGAAACTGTATACAAAATTCTAGTTGAGTTAAAGAAGTGTTGGTTTCACTAGTTGACCTAGAAGTTTTAAATTATATAGCAAATGAATAATCCCATTTGAATAAAAAAATCCGTTGTGCTAAGATCATAATTCATCCATAGATACCTTAAGATATCCCATGCACCCGTCTTTACCCATGATCTAGGTTGGGTGTGTTACAAGTGGTATCAGAGCTTACGTTACAACCCTATGATTGTTTGGGAATTCTATGCATTGTCACCTTGTATTAATGTGATTTGTTTATGTTATTATATGATGTAAAAGAGGTCAACTATGTCCTAACATTATAATTATGACCTACACATAAAATCGCCATTACTTTTCCAAGCCACAATGCAAACCCTAAACTATATTCAAGTAGTTAATATTAATTCCAATATCTCAAGTCTTATGAGGTGCTAACTAGGACACTTGTGATATTAAAACAAACAAAGAATTGTAGAAATATAGGATATGTACCTGTGGTATGATTGCACATGTGATTGCATCACAAGTAAATTTGAACCCAAAATTTGACAACATATTTGTCTAAATTTCGACAAAACTCCGTCGAAGATCCGACAAGGTGGACTATTTTTTAAACATCGGTAGAATATCATCAGATATCTGACAAACTAAAAAATGCGTCGTAAATACGACAACATTTAGTCGCATGACTTACAAGTCAATTGAACGATAAACCATCGATTATCTGACAAATATGCCGTTGATTAACCGACGTCCATTTGCAGATCTATCATCAGAAATGAGACAGATTAACTATTGGTTAATCGACAACATGTTCCACCATAGTAGTCAGTTAACCAAAAAAAGATTCATCATATTTCCGATGAATTAAGGACATAAAAGACACAAAAATCCAAATAAGTTACCATCGGTTGTGCAACATCCTCGTCGAATATATAAGCTAAGTCGTCAGAAATGCAATGGATTCATTAGAGGAAATTTGGGGTCTAAAATGGGCCTTATAGGAAAACATGCCAACAATAAATTTTGTGAGTTGGAATTCAAGAACCAATAGAATTTCAATAAAATGAGTCAACCATATTGGTTGAATTGACATTTTGTCATAAAAGAAAACTAATTTTTTTGTTCGTATTTTCGACATAACTGCCTGTGTTTTTACTCAAATTTCAAGTGGGAGAGCTCATTGGATGTGGAATGCAATTCCACATGCAACAAGTACCCACGTTGCATACTTTTGATGGACCCTACTACCCCAAAAACAAAAAATACCTGAAAAATGTGATGATGATGTCATCATCACATTTTTTCAGGTATTTCTTGTTTTTGGGGCAGCGGGGTCTGTCAAAAGTATGCAATATGGGTACCCATTAGATGTGGAATTAAATTCTGCATCCAATGAGCTCTCTCGCTCAGAATTTGAGTAAAAACACAGGGAGATATGTCGAAAATACGAACACAAAAAGTAGTTTTTTTCATTCTTCCTCCAAAATTAATAACTATTATTTTATTATTTTCCTTAGGAGGCCCATTTTAGACCTCATATTTCCTCTAATGAAGGGTTGATTAATCGACACCTTATTCCACCCAAGTGGTCGGTTAACCACAAAAATACAAAAAATTTAGAGTTAATTGTACAACAACATGGTCAAATATAGAGACTAATTCGTCTCAAATGCAATGAGTTAGAGTAGTTTAAAAACATCAGTTGATGGGTAGGGGTCCCTTCCCAACTTAGGTCTATACAAGACGTACTTGGTAGAAAATTGTATCACCATTCATGCCATGTAGAGTTTCATATTTGAGAGTAATCATGCACTTGGCATGTTTTCCATTGAATAATTTGAGACAATGTTCGTTGTTGATGTAGACATTGCATGCATATTGGTAAAATTGCAACAAACATAAGCATGTTAGTATGCACATGCAACAAAAGTGAAGTACACATAAAATAACTATGAAAATATTCAAGTGATCTTCATTTAAAAAAAAAAATTCTCCTTCATGTCATATTATTGACTAAACATGAAAACAAATCAAACCCATCTCAATGATAGTCATTGTACTTATTTATAAATATTGTTCTAAGGGAAATATGATTGCACGTAAGATTATTTTCTTTGGATTTACAACTAGTGTTATTTGTAAGAAGCCACGATATGATAATATTCAAATAGTTACCTTACTAACAATTAATGTATGTGGTGATATGTTTTCACAGTGAACAATATTCATTTTCCTTTCATTATGATAAAAAATGCATACAATATTACACAACCACAAATATTGTACACTGCGAGAACATATCATGACATACACTATAATTCACCACTAACACAAATATTCTTGCTTTGTACCGAGATACCTTCACTGAATTATTTAATATTTGTCATGAATATTTAATGAGGTAAACAATCATTTAAACTTATATTAACCATAATTACGATAATCAATATATAAAAAGCATAATCTATGGTATCTTTTATTAGAAACTATATATGATATACTTCGCCATTCCATGATAAAATATGGAGAAATCCATTTGAAATTCCTGAGTGAATATGATTGTTGTCAATAAAAAAATTGCTTCTAAAAGATCCAAAGAGAACAAATAAATGTTTATCACTAAGTTCTACATGAATATTGCAAACAAGAAAAATGTGTATAAATGAGGGTGTTGCAGATAATTTACACCTCAAAACGACAAGAAGAGAGATTCATACATTGTGACATTCTCACCAGCAAAAGGTTCCTTCTTACTTGAAATTTAATTAATATTTACAAGGTGTTAGAATAATCAAAACCCATTCCCATACTTAGGATATATTAATTATTCATTTTTGGTTAAATTCGTAGGTCCTACACTAGCTAGTTTGCATCCACTTGCACCACATGGTCAAACTTTCATAAACTACCTACAGGAGCAATCTGGAAATATTCTAGATAATATTCTAACAACCCATCAAACTACCCAGTTTAGTAAGTGTGCATTCCTGCCTTATCCATAATTAGAATGATTCTCAACAACTTTTAAGACAAAAGGTGAAAGCTAGTCTTAAGGGAGCTGCCTTGTTTTTGTATAACTCATCCTCCATTTTTTCTCTTCCAAAATAACAAGTTTATCCACTTTCCTTCACTTATCATCTGATACACTTCATTCATCCCATTCGTTACCTTCTAGACCAATTACGAAAGTGTTTTATGCACCTAGGGGGATTTTGACTTTTTAGTAAGCCTACTTTTGTGCTGATTCGATTTTCCTTCTTATGCATATGAATATCTGATGTAATTATATATTTGGACATCCTATGAATTCATGAGGTTGTCTGATATAAGCTTATTCAATAGGAGTTTTTGTTATGCACCATATATAATCTCCAATTTGAGTGAATCTGTGCATGATTTACAAGCAATTTTGTGAGTTCAATTGATCTAAGGTTATGCGTTATGCTTAATTTCCACATGGTATAAAATACTTTGTAGCTATATTTTTATCCTCTTCTACTTCTTTTGTAGGAATGACATCACTCCTAGGGTGAACATTTTGTTTGTTCAAGGGTGTAGTTGCTGAAGAAATGGATCATTCTCACCATATCATCTTGACTCCATTCAACTAATTCAAATGCAAGGAATATATGGAGATTATAGTGAGGAGTAAGGGATTATTTAGAGTGAACATGGAAACTGATCCTGATCCCAATGCAATGAAATAGAAGATCAATTGGTGCAACAAGAGGGATGTGGCTTATGATTTCTTGGGTATCAATATTTCTAGAGACCTTCTTTTCCATCTTGATGGATTTACATCACCAAATTAAGTATGGGAGAAGATTCAAACTTTATTTGGAAAGATAGATGAAATGAGAGGACATCAACTGGAAAATGAGTTGATCTCACTGAGTCCAAGTGATTTTGAGTCCTTACAAGTCTACTTATCCAAGTTCAAAGCCCTTGTTTTGCAGTTGAAATAGTGTGGTATCAAAAAGAAATATGAACAATTGGGTTTGGCCATACTTTCGAATCTTTTCCATGACTATTCAATATTTGTATCAACTGTCCATGCCACAAAGTTGAAAGCTCAAACCTGAAAGATTCCTTCACTAGCATATTTCATGGAATCCTTGACCCAGGAGAAACATAAGTTGGTCATGATGGGCACCATCAAACCTTCCAAACATCAATATTTGGTTGCTGGAGATTCAAATATGGATTCCAAAAGCAAGAATAAGGCTAAGAATCCTCCTGATCAAAAGGGAGAAAAGTCCAAGTCTTATGAGGAGTCATCAAACTCCAAGAAGAAACAAATCGATATGTTGAATCAAATCCTAGAAAATCAAAACATCTCTCTTCATGAAGGCACACATAAGAAGGAAGGAGGATCAAGTTTTGAAGGAAAGGAGAGAGTTCATTCCTTGGTTGCAAGCACTATAATATACTCTTCCTTTATCATTGATTTTGTATATTCAAGGAAAATGGTTTTGATAAGGGAGGCCTTCTCCTCTCTTGATGATTCGAAAGGTCCAAATATTGTATTGGGAGATGACTCTAAAACTGAAAGTAAGGGAACAGGTAGCATAGATCTTTACCATGGTTCATTCAATAATGTTTTGTATGTCCAAGGTCTTGATACTAATATATTTTCATTCTATCAGATGACCCACACTAGGTCTCCTAAGAAGGTTTCTGTACTCCAATGATGTTGAAATCACTGAAATTTCGAATGGTAGATTCATAGCTAAAGGCTTGGTGTATTACAGTTTGAAAGTGTACAAGTTCTCACACTTCGTGCCCTTCTCAAAACCCTCTTCTCTCCTCACTCATGCTAATGAAGCTAGAAACCTTTGGCATGAGAGTTTTGGACATCTAAATTACAAATACCTTTCATATTTGTTTGACAAAGACATGGTCACAGGGTTTTGCAAAATCAATTTTTCCAGAGTCTGTCAGGAATGCATTCTAGGAAAACACCCAAAGTATAAGTATGAGAGAGTCAGTAATGAGAGAACCTATGCACCCCTTGAACTTATTCATAGTGACATTGCTGGTCCTTTTACTCATATATCCATGATTCAAGACAAGTATTTAATAATATTCATAGATGAATTTTCCAGATACTGTTGGGTTTACTTCCTCAAGCACAAGTCAGAAGTTTTTGACCTCTTCAAGGGTTTTAAAGCCCTAGATGAGAACCAGTACGGAAGAAAAATCAAGGTACTCAGATATGATAATGGTGGTGAATATGTCAAATCTGTATTTATTCAATATTGTGAATATGCAGGTATCCATATGCAACACTCTATTCCCTACACACCTCAGCAGAATGGTGTTGCTGAGAGGAAGAATAGATCTCTCAAGGAGATGGTCATTTGCATGATGGAGTCTAAGAATTTTCCACCAAAGTTTTGGGATGAGGATATAAATTGTGCATACTATATCTAGAACCATTAGAGGAATTTTGGGGTCTAAAATGGGCCTCCTAAGGAAAATAATAAAATAATAGTTTAAATAATAAAATAATGGTTAAAATAATAAAATAATATTAATTAATTTTGGAGGAAGAAAGAAAAAAATTACTTTTTGTGTTCGTATTTTCGAGA
>LPNX010100716.1:526089-537735 GCA_001517045.1 Pseudotsuga menziesii | reverse complement strand
AAATTCTATTGGTTCTTGAATTCCAACTCACAAAAACTTATTTTGGCACGTTTTCTTATAAGGCCCATTTTAGACCCCAAATTTCCTCTAATGATGGTTCCTCATAATCATATTTATGGAATCACTCCTTTCGAAGCTTGGAGTCGACACAAGCCTGATGTGTCTCATTTCATAATTTTTGGCTCTAAAGCTTGGGATAGAATTTTACCAGAAAAGAGGAAGGATTTGGAATCCCAAAGTCAAGAGTACCTATTTGTTGGGTATAATTAAGATTCCAAATGGTATGATATGATCAACATGAGTACTCAAATATCCTTTATTGAAAGGAGTGTTCATTTTGAAGAAGAGCCCATTCCAACAACAGAAATAGGAGAGTCCTCTTCACCACCACCACCTCTGACTCTAGCTGAAGATAATAATAAGGTTTCTGATTATGATATGTCTGATAATAATTATTTAATTGCATATGCTAACACACCTACAAGATCAAAGTGGGCAGCAAAGATCATTCATGTAGCTGGGGAATTAGATGGGAATCCTAGTGATCCTAGAAGAATTGGATCTCAATTAGAGAGTGCCCTTTTTGTAAAGGACCACTTATTTTATTAGAAGTGTTATATAATGGTTGAATAAAATACAAAAAATATGAAGAAGAATCAGAATATTCAATATGGAAAACAACCATGAAAGAGGAATACGATTTGCTCCAGAAGAATGAAACATGGGAACTAGTCAATCTCCAACTAGGGAGAAGGATAGTCAATTTCAAATGGGTATTCAAGACAAATTTTGATTCTTATGGATATCCTCTGAAGTATAATTAAAGGTTAGTGTCCAAGGGCTTCTCTCAATTCCAAGTAATTTACTACAATGAGACCTTCGCACCAATGACAAAGATGGACTCTAAAAGACTAGTTTTGGGGCCATTGAAGCTTCCAAGCAATGGGAGGTACATCACATGGATGTGAAGAGTTCCTTTCTACATGGATATATCAAATAAGATATATATATATGCAAAAAATAAAAGGTTTTTTAACTAATCCATCTCTTGTGCAGGTTGAAGAAATCACTATATGGGCTAAAACAAGCTCCCATAGCTTGGTATGCCAAGATTGATGGTTTTCTGCTAGCACTGAGCTTTAGTAGATGAAAGTCTGATCCAAATGTATATTTGAATCTGATTCATGGTTCAATTATAATTATTTTTTTGTATGTGTATGACCTTCTAATCACAGGAAGTTCCATGAAATAAATTGATTCCTTGAAGGATGCATTGAACCATGCTTTCTCCATGACAGATTTGTGACTGTTCAACCAATTTTTGGGGCTTGATATTTCTCAATAAAATATTGGAATAAAATTAAATCAGTCCAAGTATGATTCAAAATTTCTAAACAAGTTCAACATGAATGATTGCAAGCCAATCAAGAATCCTTTCCTCTTAGGAGTTAAGCTCGAAGAGGCGAATTCAACTCCATTGGTAAACAACACACTGTATAGGAAACAAGTTGGTTGTCTTATTTATTTGACTCATACTCGATCTGATATATATTATGCAGTGAGTGTGGCATATAGATACATGGATCAAAATCATGAAATCCATTGGAGGAAAAAAATAATAATCTTACACTTTGTACAAGGAACAAGGACACATGGGATTCACTATGTTGCAAAATCTGACCTAGAGTTAGTTGGTTTTACTGATTCTGATTGGGAAGGTGATAAGACTAATAGAAAATAAAATTTTGTATATGCCTTTTTGCTTGTGGATGGGCCAATCATATGGTAAAGTAAAAATCAAAGTGCCATTGAACTTTAATCTACAGAGGTAGAATATAGAGGAGTTGTGAATGCAACTACTCAATGTTTGTGGTTGCAAGGTATACTTGGAGATTTTGGAATCGAATTTGAGACTTCTATAGTCAACTGATTCAGTACACAAGCACTAAACTAAACACATAGAGATCCATATGCACTACATCAGAGGTTTTGTGCATGATGGTATCATTGCTTTGCTCTATTGCACATCATCTAAGCAAGTTTCTAACATATTCACCAAGAAGTTCTCTGAGAAGACATTCAACAATATCAAATAATTGCTAGGGATAGATGATCATATGGTGAAGACTGATTGAAGACAAGACTTCACAAAATTTTGTTCGCGTCCATGTTTAAGGGAGGATTTCCCTTAAACATGGACAAGAAGTATGTAAAGGGTGAATAAGGCTTGTTTCTAGGCCCTATATCTATGATATATTTATGAAATTTCACATAATTTAGGATTAATAGGGGGTTTTATAATAATCAAAACCCATTCCCATACTTAGGATATAATATTTAATCATTTTTGGTTGAATTCCTAGGTCCTACACTAGCTAGTTGGAATCCACTTGCACCACATGGTCAAACTTGCATAAAATTCCTATAGGATCACTTTGGAAAGATTTTGAAAACTCATTAAACTTCCTAGTTTAGTAAGTGTGCATTCCTTCATTATCTAGAATTAGACTGCTTTTCAATAGATTTTACGACAACAGGTGAAAGCTAGTCTTAAGGCAACTGCCTTGTTTTTGTACAACTCATCCTCCAAATTTTTATCTTCCAAAAGCATGATTTTATCCACTTTCATTCAGTTATTAGTTTATACACTTCATTCATCCCATTCGTGACCTTATTGACATATTAGGAAAGTGTTTTATCCACCTAGGGGTGATTTTGAGTTTTTAGTAAGCCTGCTTTTGTGCTGATTCAATTTGACTCCTTGTGCATTTGAATGTATGATGTAATTATATATTTGGATAGCCTATGAATTCATGAGGTTGGATGAGATAAAATTATTTAATATAAGTTTGTGTTATGCACCATATACAGTCTCCAATTTGAGTGAATCTATGCATGTTTTACAAGCAATTTTGTGAGTTCAATTGATCTAAGATTGGGCTTAATTTACACATAAGGGATAAAACAAAAACCTCTTTTCCTTCAAGGAATAGTGATTGTTCAGAAGACACAACTTTCTAAATGTGGAAGAAATAGGATGCGTTCTGTAGATAAAAGAACATAATTTAGCTATGTCCAACCACTCCATATGCAATAACAACATTTTTTTAAAAATGTTAAATTTTTGGTTAGGTTATGGTTTGATATGCAGAAAATATTTTTTTTTTATAATTTCATGTATGAGATAGAACTGAAGAAAAGCTAGATTCAAAACAATACCGATGTAATAAATTTAGAGCATAATTTTCATCTCTTTAAACTTTAACACTCCAATGGTAACTATGTTAAAGTTGGTCATTGAGATGATTTACCAATTTCCATGTACAAATTAACATAAACAATAACAATATTATAATGAATTTAAACTAATAGCAATGTACAGGAAATAAAGCAGTAATTGCAGTACTAGGAAAACAGTTAACAAAGAACAATAATAATGTTGGTGTAGGACTATTTTGAATCACCCTCATACTCAGATACCTTTAGGTTCAGATCTTGTCACTAAAAGGACAAGTGACAAATGGAACAAATGTCATATCTTGAGAGAGAAAGGGTTAGGAATAAGGTTAGGCACACATAGTAGCAGTCAATATGACTTAGCATGTTGTTCCCTAAATCTTATATGTATTTTGGATCCCCATCATTTTCTTTTTCCAAAAATTAAACACATATAATCTCACCCCAGCCATCCCGCACCCCGACCATAGTTTGACATCCTTCCTTTGAATTTGTTAGTGTGGTCTCCTATGATAGTGTCCCCAACCATAGTTCAAGTCCCCGACATAGCTCAGCATATTTCCTCTGAATTCATCACTGTGGTATCCTAAGGTAGTGCCTAGGGCTCTAACCCCTATCTATGGCTCTTCCCTGTCCTAATTAGTAGGATATTTCTCATTTCAGTTATAGGGTTGGACCTAATGTACTAATGAGTTCATGCTCTCTATGATATTTAGATCAGGATTAAATCTTGCATCAACTGGTATGTAGAATCATTCGACTCATGAAGCAAGGGGATATTTAGGAGCATCTTCAACATGCAAGATTGACATAAAATTCGAACCACAATGACATTAGTAAGTTCAAACCCTTCATCATTTTGGTAAATAACAAAATTTATGTATCTCTGCATTTAGGGTTCAAATTTGGGGTTTATGTCCATATATTCAAACTCATCCTATGGCGTCAAGATATACCAAGACAAGATACCGAAGTGGATAGATGTTTTGTAGAGGTTGAGGGGTGGAATACTAATGAACCCATTCCAATTTTGACATATGGGAAATAATGATCACTATTATATTACTAATAAATATGTTGTAGTAACTTCCCAATTTAGAATTATGTTCTCCCAAATAGATGCAATCATAAATTTGACAATGCTTGCCTCTAAATTTTAGGGTTGTTTGACATCATTCAATATGGAAGAATGTCAAAATTTCCCTTGAAATCAAGTTGCACTCCCGCTAAATCTTTCTCTTTGTCTTAACCCTTTCTTTCTTGGATGATTAGGATGATGGACATCACAATTATGAGAAGATGAGACAATATATTCAAGCTTTTTCCCATTAAAAATATCACTTGCAACAAAATGGCACTTTGAATGACCATGTTTTCTAGTATTTGAAGTGGATAATTCAACCATCATGCAGGGAATACCCTTGACAATGCTGTATCCATTTTTACTAATGGTAGCTTCCTTCTACTGATAGGTTTTGGAAGTTCTCGACAAAATGAGTCATGTACTTTTACTACCCTGTAGCCTACATTCTCAAATGGCATTCATTATTGCTAAGGTTTAACACACTAAGGATGGTTGTTATGTCTTAGATTATGGTGTAAGGATAAGATCTAGAGTCATCAACCTTAGAGACTATTTGGACAAACTAATCATATGGTTAGATGCACAGATTGACATCCAGTTTTAGCAACAGATTTTATACTTAGTCAAATTGTGCCATATTCAGGGTGGATTTTTTAATTCATTAAAATAATGAAGCAATGATACGAGATGATTCAAGACAGCTAACTAAGCACAAAAAAATTGGTTTCACCTTTAGATTCAACATCCTCTTAGCTTGGCGTGCATTTTACTAAGTTGAGCAAAACATCTTGAAACCCTATCTTGGTAGACTTGCAAATTTGTCTTCAAGCACTCTTTATGAAAACTAAGACCATTGTCAGATAAACACTTCAACAAGCTATATCTTGATACCCATATATTAGTTTTATCATTAACCTATGATATATGGCGGGCATTTTCTTAGGGAAACTTAGACAAATTTTCCAATTCTTTACTCAATTTCCCGAAACCCCATTTTGGTAGACCTATAACTTCACCCTTAGAGACTGTTTGGACAAAATAATCAGATGGTTAGATGAACAAATCAACACTCTAGAGTCCTATATACTCACAATAAATGGCAGTCAAATCCATTGACAAACATATGTGGGAATTTTCCACCAAATATTGAACTGTGCATGCATTTAACACTAACTATTGGGTTGTGCATGCATTTAACATACATTGTGCATGCATTTATAATGATCATCACATACACTGTGCATGCATTTATTGGGATATTGTTGGCAGGGGTTTTGGTAAGTGAGTTGCGTAGCATCGTGATAGCTACGTAAGGCCAGATCAATGCGATGGGAGGAAAGATAACCGTTTTTGAATATTTAATATATTATTTGACCAAGTTTTATTGCCATAGGTCATTAGTGGTTAGAAGTTAGTTAGAAGTGGACCTTTGATGTAAATGCACATGCCTATATATAGAGCTTGTTTTGAAATTGTAAGAGATACAGAGATATGGAGATAGGGATAGAAAGGAGAAAGTCATATGTTTTATCTACTATCTGTCTGAGTTTTGGGATGTAAGTGGTATCCAACTGAGGAGAAGAATTATCTATTTTGGATCTAGTGCACAGAATGAATATGACATGATGGTTGTTGCATAAATCTTGTCTTTTGTCTTACTATTTTCTCTGCAGTGATAACCATGTGAAATGTGTCGAATCTGTTATGATGATGCTGCGATCTACTCTATTGTATTTCTGTTATGATTTACTGATGATGCTGCAATTTGTTATGATTTACTGATGTCGCTATGATATGTTCCTATTATGTTACATTTTTGTTGCATTATGAGTTAAGTTTTTTTATAAATGATGTTGCTGCGTTAACACTGCTACGACAAATACATGATGCAATCTATCTGTAGTTATGAAGATGAATTAATGATGCCTGTCTAGTTTTGGATCTGATAGTTATGCTATTTTTCCCCATCGTATCACATATCCTCCCTTCTTACTACCAAAAACTCGGTTCTGATAGCTCTCCCTTGAACATCTCGAGTAAGACTTCATTCGCTTTGTGGATGTTGCTGGATAGGGTAAAACCTGTCTGGGTTGGTGCTCAGGGAGATTGCACTAGTTGGGCATTGACAGAGTGAGAACCCCTATCGATGAGGTTTTATTGGTGGGTTTTTTCCAACAAATGGTTCCCTTGTCGGGACTGAGTTGCGATTAAAAGGAGGATATGTTTTGGAATCCAACTCGAGCGGAGATCGAGGGGTGGTTTGCTCTAAAATTGTGAGAGTTTGCTGAAGCCAAAAATCATGATCCAAAGCTGTCGATGAGCCATTGGTTGGAAAGATATATTCATGATAGTCCACATGAATGGTTCTTCTATGAGTTTCTTGTCATCTTATATGAGTGGTTGGCAAAGTTCACTTCTAAGAAGACAAACTTCCAAGGAGGAGAGCCGACATCCTGGACTTCGAAGCTGATCCAGGAATTACAAGAAACAGACAATAAGGCATCATGGGCTATTGAGGTGTGGTTGTATAGCATCCTGGAGGGCTACATTACTGAGTTTTATGTTGATACCAATAAGTCATTTAGTAAAGCAGAAAGGGATTTCTTCAGCAGACCATTAGGTAAATTCTTGTTGTCTTTGCAGTTGGAAACTAAACAGCTGGTCTGCGAAAAGGGTATTTTGAAGATGGACCAAGAGTAGTGGAACTCTGGTGTGCGGAGGCTCTTGAAACCATGACGAAAGGGGGGAGACACATGGAAAGGTAAGGGGTAGATGGGCATGAGTTTTGGTGAGAATGTGAAGGTCGTCAAGGAAACAAGTGGTTGTAGAAGGGGAGGAGCAAGGTTTCGAGAGAAGAGGAAGAGGATAGGAGAAGGTCCTATTGCGATCGAAGTGCGATACCATGAGGAACAACCACATAGGACAAAGCAACCTTTCAATGAAAACAAGGACGACCAAGCCTAGGATATGCCTGAAAGGATGACATGATCGAACTCCAACAGTAACATGTCCACACCTCCGCGCACTACTCCACCACCAGGAAGAAACATGCATTCTATGTTGAATTTCTCGACATGTCAGCAGTAGTCTAGCAATAGAATACCAGCCGGAGGAAGAAGGCCCATAATGGCGGGTGATAAAATGAAGCTACCCATATTTCATGGAAATGACACCGATGACCCAGAGAAATACTGGTTCTTGTACGAGGTGATATGGACCACCCGATAGACTGTAGATGATGATGTCAAGAAAAGCCAGCTGGAAACCACACTTAGGGGTAGTGCGCTAGATTGGTACATGAGATTCACGCGGGTTCCTCAGGGAGGTACCACGAAAACATTGGATGAGATCCATACGGTGTTATTCAAATAATTCAAGAAGTTGAATTCTAAGGATCAGTACATTACCGAGTTGAAAGAAATCAACCAGTTCCCTAATGAAAAAATATGGGACTTTGATCAGCGGTTTAAGATGTTGATGGCTTGAGTCAGCTTCTAAATGAGCGATGTTCAACATAAAGAGTGGTTCATAGCCTTGATTTTCCCACATATTAGGCAACCACTAATGCAACAAAATATTACGACACAAAGCAAGGCTCTAGAAACCGTGATGAAGTTGGAGGCATCGCCGGTAGGAGAAACCGCGGTCGAGATGAATCCGATTCAAGTGCAGTTGGCCAATCTGAAGCTCCAACTACAAGATATCAAGAAAGATAAGGAAGACCATGATGACCTTTGGTGCACTCGGTTTCATGCGGGTAGACACACCAAGGATACATGTTAGACATTCTGAAACTACTTACTTTCAGGAGCCCTGAACCAGTTGAGATGCACTGGTGTACCATGGTGCCGCATATGTCAAGTCTATAGGCATCGACATGAGAACTACGACTACATGCAAAAACTGGTTACAAAGGCAGATAGTCTATACTGTACATTTTGTCGGTTAGTAGGACACGCCGATAAAAACTGCTGAGCTTATGATTTACTCCAGGAAAGGACATATGATTCATACTTTGTGAAAGGTGAGGACCCCCAGGAAATGCAAGCGCAACCACATATGGTACAACAAGCAGCACACGTGTAGTATACACCACTGCCATAGATGTATTTTATCTCATTGTAATCGCAGCAGCAGTTTATCCCGTTGCAACCACAACCGCAGTTCGTAGCACAACCATAGGTTGTGCCACGACCACAATATAATTAGGTACCACTCATTCAGTCATAAGAACAATATGTTCAAGCTACGCACTATGTCCAGCAGCAACCAAACCCCCCGCAATAGTAGATGGCCTAGCCTTAGTTTCAACAAGGAGTTCAAGGAGGATTCCATGGAGGATTCAGAGGATGAGGAGGAGGTTTTGGACAAGGAGGAGGATGAGGTCAAGAATCAATCCAGTGCTATACCTATGAAGTATTTGGGAACTACTAGAGGGAGTGTCCTCATGCACAATGTACATACAATGTGGCCAGTGAGCATAATGTTGAAAATTTCCCTCAACTGATTACAAAATGGCAGGCTAGAAACATTCCTCTGTTGCAGAATGCACAGACTCAGAACTAGCCAATATTCCAAGTGCAGAACCAGCCGATGATGCAGAATCAAATTCCACCGCAAACTCAGATTTGGCCACAGAACCCGCCAGAGACTCAAAATCAGCTTTTGAACTAGAATCCCCCACTAAATCAAGCTCAGAACCTGAATCAAGGATTGACGGTTGCAACAATCCACGTCGAACCATGAATGAAGGCTGTCAATGTTGGGATTGTCACTCACGTTGGTGCAACAACTGGAGATGATGGACCGCATCAACAAGTTCGACTCACTGGAAATAAAAAGGTAGCATTTGATATTGCGATGGAGAAGGACACCTTCTTTTAGGAGAAGCATGCAATCGGGAGAAATTCTGGTAAGTTACCGATTGTTGACATGATGTCTGCTTTTGATCCATCTGTAGAGGCAGGACCATTGCAGTACCATGGTAACTTGCAATAGTTCTTTGAGAATTGTTTGTCGCTAGCAAGGGACCCCGCAACCCTTGTTGAGCTTGAAAAGTTGTTTTACCACCAAGATAAGGAATTGAAGGATTCTGCAGTGAACTCCTTGCAAAAGAGGAAGACAGGTAAGGAGATGAGGATGAATATCCAGATTGGAGATTACGAGGTTGAATCTATTATTCTAGATCTTGGATTAGATGTAAACATTATGACCAAGAAAACTTGGTAGCTAATGGGGAAGCCGACACTGGGATGGTGATCGGTACAGTTGTGACTAGCGAATCAGGAAAAGGTTCAGCCCATTGGTCGCGTCTCAAACCTGGTTGTCGACATTGAAGGTATGAAAACACTTGCTGACTTTGATGTGATAGAAATCATTTAAGATGGATGTTCCTATCCCGCTTTTCTAGGGATTGGGTGGGATAATGATAGCATGGTGGTTATCAATTTCAAAAAATGAGTTATGACATTTGAAAACTAGGATTTTAGGTCCATTGTTCAAATGGACCCTCAGAAGGGACGTCGGTATATTGAACCTGTGAGGGATGAAGCCGGTAGAAATCATGATCATTCCTATAACATATCTGAATATTATATTCACCCAACTGTTGATGGTGAACTCGGATGGCACATTGCTAGTTCTATGTCCTCCGATTCCGACAATGCTTTGGAAAATTGGCAAAACAGGCTGCATGAGATGTCGTTCAAGAAATGCGGGTTGATCACACAGTACCTTAGATGTGAAGAAACTAAGATTGTCGAGTTTCCAATTTATGAAGGACTGCCGGGATTATCAGAGTTCTTTCAAGAATTTGAAGAGAAAGTGTTTGAACCACAAAGGGTATTGGCCCTAGATGTAGCACTGAAGGCTACTCTAGCCCGATGGTGGGTGACACACAAGTAGATGATCCATGACTGGGGATAGTGTCATATATTATGATGGTGCGCTTCGGTGATTCATAGGTCTATCATGATGGGAGATATGATGGACGGAATGAACCCATCGGTCACTTGATGGAATGTTAGGCCTTATGGGCATCACAGCCCAAAGATGAGTGGGTCCATGATTTTGTTCACACTCTGGATGAGATGTCGTGATCCTCATATGTAGCGGTATAATCTACAGAACTATAACAACTTGGGAGGAGTTGTCAACCCAGAGGTACATAATGCATTGCAAATCATCCGTGATGTAGTGTTGAAAGTTGTCCCTATCGCAAACCCAGTTGATCCACATGCGCACTGGTTAATACAATCCATGATGACATGCTACAACTTGTCTGGGGAACCCAAAGATGATGACAAGTTGTGAAATGTTAATAATATGAAGTCAGAAGGAAGCCACGACGTCGTAGGACCAGACATGCTGACAGATTTGATGACTCAACTCCTAAAGATCAGGAAAGTCAACGTTGGGTTGGAAGAGAACCCAAAATTTTGTAATGTCGGGGACTAATGGGATGAGGAGATAATGGCCAAAATCATGGACCCGCTACATGAATTCCAGGATCATTTTCTGATGTGGTTCTCAGAAATGAAGGGGATATTAGGGGACCTGGGGAAGATGAAAATCCTGTTGAATCCAGATGCAAAACCTGTACACCAGAGGCCATATCAACTGAATCCATGATACAAGGGCTATGTGAAGGCTGAGATCGATCAGATGCTAGATGCTGGGATCATCAAGCTTGTAGAAGAATCAGAGTGGATAAGCCCTATGGTGGTCCAAGATAAAAATACCGATGATATATGCATTTGCGTCGACCTAAGAAAGTTGAATGATGCATGCATGCATGATCCATTCCTGACTCCTTTTACATATGAGGTCCTTGAAGGGGTAGGCGGTCAGGAGATGTATTCCTTCATATATGGATTTTCAAGGTACCACCAGATCCATATTGCAAAGGAGGATCACCATAAGATCACATTCATCACCGAATGGGGATATTTTCAATATACAGTCATGCCTTTTGGGATGAAGAATGCACCAACAGTATTTTCTCGGGTAGTTGTCGATGTGTTTAAATACTTTATTCAAAAGTTTCTTCAAGTATACATGGATGATTGGATAGTCTATGGGCTTATCAGGGACCACCTCAACAACTTGTGATTGATGCTCGAATGGTGTTGACAACATCATATTGCATTAAATTCTAAGAAGTGCATTTTCTGTGCATCGTTTGGCATGCTACTTGGGAACATAGTATGTAAGGAAGGTCTATTGGTTGATCTGGCGAAGATCACGCTAATCCTCAGTTTTCTGTCATTGATGAATGTGAAGATGCTTCGGGTGATGCTGGGGCACATGGGGTACTATTGTATGTT
>LPNX010100716.1:502082-521969 GCA_001517045.1 Pseudotsuga menziesii | reverse complement strand
GGCAATTAGCAACTTGCACATGGTGGGACTCATGGACTAGGCAAATAAGAAAAAATAAATGAAATAATGTCTAAGTGGGTAAATACTATGGGTTGATTATTCGAACAGTTTATAAGAGGATACGCTATGATTACTGCCCCTATGGATAAGCTACTAAAAAAAGATGTTGCATTAGAATGGAATTAGGAATGTGAACGAAGTTTTGACACACTGAAGGCCAAGATGGCCTCTGTGCCCATACTGGTATTCCCTAAATGGAACAAGGAGTTCCACGTGCATGTCGACGCCTCTTTCGTTGCATTAGGGGTTTTTATTGCGTAACCAGGAGAGGGTGACCTGGATCACCCGATCGCATATGCCAGTAGAAAGTTGTCATTTTCTGAATGAAATTACACAACGATTGAAAGAGAAGGCTTGGTGATGGTTTATGCCTTGCAAAATTTCAGGAACTATTTGTTGGGTGGAAATTTCAAGATGTTCACCGACCATTCTTCTTTGCAATACTTGGTCAATAATCTCGTGTTGGGGGGGAAGATCTGTCGGTGGATGTTACTTTTCTAGGAGTTTGAATTTGAAATAGTTGTGAAACTAGGACAGTTAAATGCTGGTCCAGATCACCTGTCTCGCATTGAGACAGATGAAGAACCTACCAATATTGATGATGGATTTCTAGATGCGCAACTGTTCCATTTCGACATCGCATATGATCACTATTCCCCCATAATTCAGTTCTTGGCCACTGGTGTCGCCCCAGAGGATATGTTGACTAGTCAAAGGAAGTAGTTGGTAGTAAAGGATTCATATTTCTAGCTGATTACTGGAAAGTTATATAAGCTTCGGCCAGATGAAATTTTGCGACGGTGTATCTTGCCACATGAGCAGGGACCCATTCTAGAAGCAGCACATGTAGGAATCATGGGAGGTCACTATGGATGAAGGGAGAGTGAACGAAAGGTGCTGTGCAGTAGGCTATGGTGGCATACATTACACAATGATGCTGCAGAGTATGCAAGGATTTGTGACGTCTGCTAGCGCGTCGGTAAACCATTGCAGCGGGATGAGATGCCACTGGTTCCATAGGTGAATCTGCAACATTTTGATAAATGGGCCGTGGATTTTGTGGGTCTTATTAATTCACTAAGGAAGAGGAATAGTGCATGATACATCATTACCACAACTGAATATCTGACCAGGTGGGAAGAGGCCGCACCAGTTGTGGATTGTACCACTGTGACAACAGTGAATTTCATATTTGAGAATATTGTGACTTGGTTTGGGTGTCCTAGGATCTTGATGAGTGACCAAGGCAGTCATCTTATCAACCATACTATGAGAGTGCTAACTGAGGAACTGTAAGTGAAACATAAGAAAAGCACACCATACCATCTACAGGCGAATGGGACTGTCGAAGCGTTCAATTTTTTTTTGGAAACATCATTGACAAAGGTATGTAATGCTAATTGCGATGACTGGGACTTGAAAATCCCAGCAGTGCTATGGGCCTATCACACTACTTGTAAATGGATGATAGGACATACATCATTTAAGCTGGTATATGGGAAAGAGGTGGTCATGCCCATGGAATACATTGTTCCTAGTCTGCGCATCGTTGTGGTGACTTGCATGGATGATGTAGAGGTATTAGAAGAGCACATCGCATAGGTGGTCTAGCTTGAAGAAGACCGTTTTATCATAGGCTTCCACTAGTAGGTTACGAAGGATCGACAGAAGGTGTGGAACGATCACCACATTAAGAAAAAATAGTTTGCGGAAGGAGATTTGGTGCTGTTATACTACAACAAGTTCATGAAGCATCCAGGTAAGATATAGATGCACTGGTTAGGTCCGTACCTTATTCATTCCATTAATTTTGGAGGCACAGTTTAGTTGCAACAATTATATGGTGTGGTACTACCAAAGCTCATCAATGGGAGTTGCTTAAAGCCCTTTAGGATGGGGTCAGATCTGCGCACTGCTTGAGGTGCTAAAAAAAAAAAAATTGTTAGATAGCAGTAAGGGAAGCCTAGAGGAAGAGGTTGCGCAAGGTTAGAGTTCGTAACGACGGATGGATGACCACTTGTGACAGATGCAAGGATGTGGGTTGGTCAAATCAGTAATAAATGTAGGTAGTTATAACAGTTAGCTCGCGACAATTGTTGAAGCAATGCACATTAATGGCTGATCCGAGCATTATAATGGTAAGATTGCTGATGAATTTGGCATCATTACTGCCGTATTTAGTCATGATGGAGATCGTATATTTGGCAATGATGAGTTAGAATTTGGACATGGCTATAAAAAGCGCGTGGGACATGGGAGGACAACATTGTTCAGTTGAGCGAGCAGAGTGTTGAGCAGAGTGCAAGTTGCGTAGTTGTGTTGTTAGCTTTTGGTGAGTTGCAGAGTCGAGGTATAGCGTCGTTGGGTGCATTGTAAGGCTTAAGAAGTGAGGCATGTTGAGCGACCCCCACGCAATTGAGATTTACAGCGAGTAAGAGTCCCCAATTCAGCCCACGACCATCAAAGAAGAAGTCATGAGCATGCCAGTAGGATCATCATCCATCCCTAAGAGAAAGCATCAGGCTTAGAAGCCCAGTTCCATGCCACCGCAGAAGAGGCACACTCGTGCTTTGACTAGAGTGTAAGGAGAAGGGAATGCATAGATCAGGCCATAGAGCTTGAGAGAGGTAGAGTCTATGGTGCCTAGGGGCATCTCTGTTCATGATATTTTGGGATATGTTGCTCCTACGCGCCTGGGAGCAAAGTCAAGGAAGCCTACAAAGAATCATAAGTATCCACCAAAATTTCCATCGCTGCCAAAATGGATGACGTGCTCGGTCGATATCATCCCTGCCTTTATCAGGTTGAAGTTTAAGGACTATGGTTTGCTGCTAGTTAAATATTTCCGAGATGAGTCCAATGAGTTAATTCTGACGGGGCCTGGTGCACCGATTCAACAGATTCCTCAACCATGGGTGAGTGGGTTGGACAAATCTAGATTATTGGGGCTCATCAATATGCCTCATTTTGGGTGACTGAATGAATCCCATGCCTATGTTAAGAAATTTTTGGCCTATTTTCATGGTGGGACACTCTGGTTGAATGAGCCCATTCCTATCATAGTAGAATTAATTACGAGCATTACAGGCTTGCTGAAGGCGGAGGAAGATCTGACAAAGTATATCTGCGGGAGGGATGATGACAAAAGATTTCCAAGCAGCTGAAGGAGCTCTTTGGCTTACAGCGTGATGGTTGTGCTTATCGTATTGATAGCATCAAATCCCAAGGAGTACAAATGAACTGGTCTTTGTTTTTACTTAACCAATTGCTTAACGATGCTCTAGCTGCTTAGTTGGGTTGCCATTTTCTTATAGTTGGCTCTTAATTCTTATTACACTTGTCACATGGATGGAACCTGAAGATTACCAGCCAATGGCAGTCGATGTGGTGAAGGTGTGTCGAGGCCCACGCTATCAGAATTTATGGTGGGTTGAGGAGCCCAGTCGATAGATCGACTTTGCGATCCTTTTTTGGGTCTACTGGGATGCGTTGCAGGCTACCACTGTAAAATTTCCTCGCTTATCTAACTACACAGCATCCAAGTATCAGTGACTCATTCAGTTCGCTATCGGGCCTGATTCTATCTACATTCAAGCGTGATGGGACACTGAAAAGCAGTGGCTACCTCTGGCTTACAAATTCACGGAGGAAGAATTGGATGCTATTATTCAAGAGTGGCTAGTGGAATGGTGCAACCCTATGAGTCAGGAGGAACTCTCTAAGGAGCTGCCACCTGATGCCCCACAAGAGCCTACCCAGAAGGAGCGGAGTGTCCATGACTCTAACAAGGAGTCATCGACAGACCCTGAGGTCGAAACATAGTGCATGCAGGAGGATAATCACACCAAATGGAACCAAGAATATGATGCAGGAAGCGGTGTCAAGTCAGAGATGGAGGATCAACTGCAGGGGCTCATGAAAGTGGTCATTGACTCCTCTGAGGCTGCGACACAAGAGATCTGAGAGTCCAACCATGAAGAATTTGGTGTGGTAAGAGATAGGTTGAATTCCATTTTTGATATTATTTCTAGGCAGGAATCTATGAGACATGTGATGCAGGAAGTCTCGTCGATAAGCACCGAGCCCCGGGATAGGAATGTTCAAGTTCCCCCAACTGCGATCGACGTGGGGAGTGAGGAAGTACACCAAATACTGTGGCCGATCCAGAGCATTTCCTTGGATATAAATAAGTTTTCTACTCAGGAGTTCGTGGAGTTGCAGCATGTTTCCACCCTTGAATTAGTGGATCGACAAAAGGATATGAATGATGGATACGTACAGTCCTAGATTGCAGCTAATAAGCTGCAGAAGGAAGCAGAAGAGTTTCATCAGGTTAGGGTGCAACTGGCATAAGAGAAAGTACAAGAGAATGACACATTGAAGGAGGCACAAGCTGAGCTAAAATGCAAGGTTTCTGAGGAAATTACCGAGCTGAAAAAGGTGTACGACCGCCTTATTGTTGAACAAGCGTAGTTGTGTGCCAGATGTGTTGAGGTCAAACAAGCTATTATTGAGGCATGCCATCATATTTTTGAGAGCACAACTGAGCTCACCCTAGTCGATAAGGCCAAGAAAATGGGGGAAACTATTGTTCAGCTCTAGGACATAAATCTAATGCTCAATGCCTTGGTCCAACCAATGACGCCACCAGAGAAATTTGTTGAACGTAAGGCTTCTATTGAAGAAATCATGACCCAGTTTGAAACCATGGAGCAAGAGGCCAAGACCATCATTGAGGTGATAACATAATTTTGGCAAAGCATTGTCCAAAATGAGAATCTCTACCACCTGACCACGTAGGTGCAAGAAGATGAAGGACAACTGACAACATTGAAGATGTCGCTGCGGGAAATGCCCCTGATGGTGCAAATCATGTGGGATGAGGAATTGAAGGACCTACATCAGAGAGCTGCTCATGCACAGGAAAGCCAACAAAAGTGCCACACTCAGCTCAATGAATTTCAAGAACTTGGTGGGTAGTTGGATTTTAAAGTAGTTGCAACGCTGTAGGTGGTGCAAGAGAATCAACAGATGGTTGATGGCAAGTCTAGGGAAGAGAACTCCATTTAGCAAGTCTTGACTAATTATCAAAGCGCTACTGAAAAAGTCCAGCTGCAGGTTCGAGAGATCTTGTAGCAGTTCAAATATTTCAAGGCTAGGACATTGGCGTATACCCTGTCAACCTGATGTGGCTCAAGGACAAGCCACAAGACTGTGTTGGGGGCCTATTGGCAGGGGTTTTGGTAAGTGAGTTGTGTAGTGTCGCGGTAGCTGCGCAAGCTCACGCGACACCGCGCAAGGACAGATCAGGGCGATGGGTGAAAATATAATCGTTTTTGAATATTTAATATATTATTTGACCAAGTTTTGTCGCCATAGGTCATTAGTGGTTAGAAGTTATTTAGAAGTGGACCTTTGATGTAAAGGCACAAGCCTATATATAGAGCTTGTTTTGCAATTGTAAGAGATACAGAGATAGGGATAGACAGGAGAGAGTCATATGTTTTATCTGCGATCTGTCTGCATTTTGGGATGTAAGTGGTCTCTAACTGAGGAGAAGAATTATCTATTTTGGATCTAGTGCGTAGAATTAGTATGACATTATGGTTGTTGCATAAATCTTGTCTTTTGTCTTACTATTTTCTTTCCTGCGATATCAATGTGAAATGTGTTGAATCTATTATGATGATGCTGCGATCTACTCTATTGTCTTTCGGTTATGATTTACTGATGATGCTGTGATCTGTTATGATTTATTGATGTCGTTGTGATCTATTCCTATTCTGTTACATTTCTGTTGCATTATGGGTTAAGTTTTTTTATAAATGATGTTGCTACGCTAACACTGCTGTGACAAATTCATGATGCAATATATTTGTAGTTATGAAGATGAATTAATGATGGCTGTCTAGTTATGGATCTGACAGTTATGCTTTTTTCCCTGTTGGATCCCATATCCTCCCTTTTTATTGCTATAAACTCGGTTTCGATAGCTCTCCCTTGAGCATCTCGGGTGAGACTTCATCCGCTCCGTGGAAGTTGCTAGGCAGGGTAAAACCTTTCTAGGTCGGTGCTCAAGGAGATTGCACTGGTTGGGCGTTGATAGAGTTAGAATCCCTATCAATGAGGTTTTGTTGGTGGGTTTTCTCCAACAGATATGCATGCATTTAAATAACACTGTCCAGGCATTTAACACCACATACTTTATATAAATTGCATGAGATAGGTTAGTAGAACATGGACATAATTCCAATATTTTATATTTTTAATGATGGCAGAGTATGATTTAAAGTGTTAACATTTCACCCTTGAAGCCTATATGCTGGTGATCATCATTAAAGTGGCTTAAGGAGATTCTCACATGGCAAATAAAAATGCACGCACATGTAGTTTGTTGAGCATGGTTGTCATTGATGACATTCCATTAATGGAAAATAAGTAATTAAGGTTGATGACATGGCAAGAAGGAAATGGAAGTTTGGGAATTAGAGCCATGATATGTTCCTTGCAAGACTAGGTGGCACAAATGACCCATTCTATGGTCATTTGTTGAATATGATGCGGCCCATATGTATGTAGAGCCCTTGAAGTGGGAATTTCATTCTTGAGCAAACCCTAGAGTAGGCGTAAGATTAGATCTTCAATATTCTCTTGTGAACACACACTCCAAAATGAAATTCATGACTTGAATTTATAATCTTAACAATCCTTCTAGAAGGGTCAATCCACTAACCCCTATCTTTTAGGGTTGTTACCAAACAACATAAAATAATGTTAGGTTGAGTTAGGATAGGGTACTAAAGTCCATATGGTCCATAAAAATAAAACAATAAAATAAAAGTCATCATACCAAAGGTACAAACAATAAGGACACTACCGGACCAAGTAAAAGATACAGGACCATAAGTCAACCTATGGGTTCACAAAAATAAGTTAAGACAACCCTCATATCCACAAGACCACGGCGTACCCTAAAGGTGGAAAAAAAAATCCTTTTATCCATATGACAAATAAGACCAGGGATTTTAACCTTTTCTTTCTCAAGTTATATTGTCACATGTGTTCCATATTTTTTTTTATCATCACAGTATAGGGAAGGAGATCGAAACATTCTATTCCTACTACATGATTTTTGTTAAATGCACTTCTGCGTTCATGGGCATGGAACTATACATGAGTTGTGAGATTCAGAGTAACATGAACATAATCTAGAATGAAATACATAAAATGAACATAATATGGCACAAAATACATAACACAAACATAATATGGGATGAAATTGGAAACAACATACCTCCCCTCATCACATCCCAACCATTGGTAAGCTTGTGTAGTACCTATAGTTCCAAATCATTCAAACTCCATAAATATATAGAAAATCAATACAAATCCATATTTATACCATTATTTAATAGTCTAAGATGCATTTTTATGAGAATGCCAACATACCTTTACAATGCTTCCTATCACCTTTTGAGCCTTCTTTTTGGACTAGCCCCTCATCATCCTGGATTCAAACATGGATTTACTTGATGAGAACAAAATAAAAACTGATAGAACAAAATAACACTCATGAATAATCTTCTCTTGGTTTCAATAATAATTTATTGGAGACATTTAATATTGGAGCAAACCTCCCTCTATTCGAAGCAACAATGAAGTCAAAATTGACTTTGATGTTGATATGTTTGATCGAGGGAGGTTTGATCCAAGATTAAACGACTACAATAAATTATTCTATACTGAAAAGTGCTAGACACGTGAAGGTAGAAGCTTTTATGACCCCTCCCCCCTTTCACATCACTCTCAATTCCCCATACCCAATGCATGTACTAGAAAAAAATATTATATTTATATGCAAAAATGTGGATTTAATTTATTATAAAAAATAAGTATAGATACTGTTTATTAAGTCACTTCCTTCTAGTTTTTTTTTCTTTTTACAAAATCAACAAGCAAATGATCTACTACAACTTTTCATTCAGTTCTCTTCACATCTACAACTTATCGTACTGTTTTCCTGGTAGAGTACTCGCAACGTGGATGATCATGCAAGGGTTTGGGATTTGCTGTAATAATGTAAAAATATTAAATTGATATCATATGAATTTATAATGATAAGTTTTTCATTAAATAATATTACGTAGGTGTTTTTTACCTATTGTGTCCACATCATGTACTTCGTGTCCCTGTATATGATCATGTTGTATAATACGAGCCTCTACATTCTTTGTAGTTGAAAAAAGAAAAAATTACAATTGATATTCACCATTTGAAATGCAAAATTTTAAATTATAGCATATGAATTCATTCATTTCATGGATTCAAAGCATGACCTTTGATAGATTGTCCTCCATCCTCGGCATTAGGTGGATCGTCGATTTCCTGCTCAAAATTGAGTCAATATTTTATTGCAAATAACTATAATTATAGACTGCACAAGTAATCATTCTTCAATAAAATTTATTGATTTTATGTACCTTTTCTCAAGATGGATCATCGAAAGACTTTTTTTTCCCAAAAAAGCTTTTTCGGCATTCAGCAATAACTACAAAGCCGTGCCGGAAGCCAAGCTTCAAGTCTTCCTCTGTGGGCACTTCATTGAATCGATCGACCTGCATATTTGCATGATGCCATGAAATTACCTTTTAAATTTCAATAAAACTAAAATTAAGCTGCAATTTTTTTATTCTGGATGTAATATTGGTTTTTTGATAGTTACAATTCGTGTCGCCAAATTGGAATAACCACCAGGACCAAGCTTGTGTTGTCCAATTTTTCTTGTCTATCCTTGGTGGCCTTTGAAGTGTTTGAGAACCTATGAAAAGGTTGAAATATGTTACATGTTTCAAATTTGATCTAAAATTTAATAATAATAAGGTTTATAATTACATTGCTGAAAGTATTGCATACCATCCTTTTCCTGGTGGAAGCTTTCCTTCTTTTCTCAAATCCCTCTCATTTCCATATTCTACTAGGTATTTCCACTCCCTTTCTGGAATCAGAGGGAGCTCATACTTAGGGTTCCTTTCTAGATGAACCTTAAACTGATCCCTCACAATATTCATATGTTGGATAGCCTTCTTTAGGACCTCTACTCTATTGAAGGTCTCGCTGCCGAACATACCAACCAAGTGATTAGCGAGCTTATGTTTTAAATTTTTTGTTTGTTTATCCCACCTTGTGTGGATGGTGGGCCCAAATATCTCCAATGAGAGATCATTTATATGTTTATAGAAAAACATATTTCCTGCAATATGATCATGCCATCATTAGTTGTAAAATAATGCGTTTGATAATATTACAATCAAATTACAAACAAGAAGTTAAACAATGTATAAATACCTGGTATCTTCTCTATCTTTATGGGAACAAGATTGTTGTCCACCAAAAATGTTGTCTCTAGTGTACTCATGCTAGTGACATGAGAATATCCAAGAAATGTTGCTTGAGCATTTTCATTGCTAATCTCTGCATCGACCCCTTGTTCTGTAACATCTGGCATGCACTTACTAGTAGCGGTTGCAATCACATCTCGAATAAGGGGTGTTACGAATTATGTCATCGACTGTTCAATTGAAAACATTGACACATGTGATGTAGGTGGATTCATATGCTCTTGTGATAAGTCTCCACGAGCATCACTAATACCAACACCACCCTCACCACTAGTGTGTGGGCACAAAAACTCATGTAGATACAAACAAATTGTTAGTTCATTCACATATACAAGTACAAATTATAAAATCATAAATGAATTTATCTTTTAATTCAAGATACTACAACTTACTGTCAAGGCCTTAGATCTCTTCTCCAAAACATCAACCTTTGCTTTAATATCGTTTGTCTACGGTTGAATGAATAACAGACGAAGGATATCCTCATTAATTTTTTTTAAGGTCTTCTCTATCATTTTAATTGGGTCTAGAGAAGATCTAATGTTATCATCATGCATGAGCTCATCCACATCAATATCAATTGATTTATTTGATGCTATATCAAATGTTGAATCAGTATCCTGCAACAAAAATATATAAAGCATTATTAAAGTGAAAGCAATATACTGAGGAAAAAAACATAATAAACTAACATATTGCTCATGTTTGGTTTCAAAACTTACAATTACGTATACCTACTGCCTTGAGGATGGTGTCTTCTGATCCATAGCTATGTCCTTTCCCTGATCATCATCCTGCAACAAAAATGTAGAAAACATTATCATAATGAAAGAAATATACACAAGAAAAATACCTAACATAAAAAAATTATTGGTCATATTATATTTGTGCAATTGGAAATATGTATACCTGCTGACTCGCTGAGCATGTACTCATCTGATCAACAATTGGGGACTTTCCTTGATCAATTCCCTACAACAATTAATTGTATAAAACATTATCGGAAATAAACTAGTGTACTCACAAAAAACCCAAATCACTTTCCCGTGATGAAAAACACATAATTCAATATCGAAATGAACCTAATATACTCATGAACAATAAATAATAATAAAACACATTGCGCATATTATAGTAGTAAAATTTCAAAGAGGATTACCTGCCACCTCGATGATGTTATAATCCTCTGACGAACTGTCAGGGAGATGCCTCGATCACTTGTCTTTGGTGAAAAATACATAATTCATTATATAAATGAAACTAATATACTGATAAGAAGAAATAATAAAAAAATATGTTGCGCATATTATAGTAGTAAAATAACAATGAAGTGTACCTGCTACCTTCAGGAAGGTACTGTCTAATCTATTGGTGGTAGGGAGATACCCCGATCAACACCCTGCAACAAAAACATAGATAACCTTATCTAAATGGAATGATTATACTCATGAAAAAACATAAGAAATAAACATTTTTTTCATATTATATTTGTACATTTACATTGATGTATACATGGTTCCTTAAGGATGGTGTACTCCTCGGATCAGCTGCTCGGGAGATGCCCCAGTCTCTACCCTGCATCTTAAATATATAAAATTTTAACGAGAATACAACAATAGACTACCAAAAAATACATAAGATATTAGTTTCAGTAATTAAAGGTTGGGTAAATGGTTAGATGTACATATACAATAGTGATCACGTTTGTATCGATTCAATTCAAATTGTAATTAATAAGAAACACTTCCCCTACAACTATTGATTTAATGGCACACACAAAAACACAATTTCCTTCACACCCCTCAAATATGCAATTCAGTTGCTTAAGTGTGTTAGCATTGGAATTGAGCCAAAGGTTGTGGAAGGCTCGCCCCCAAGTAACAGTAGAACCTCTTTTGAAGAGAGAACTGGACTTCTGCTCTTCCGAGAGGGATCTCTCACCAAATATTAACAATGCCAGATATGTACAAGTGAAACTATAAATTGTTTGTAAAATTGGTTGACACAAGACATAGAACCATTGGACGATGGAGTCAAAATGTGTAATAGAAATAAACATAACTTATGAAGGATATTTCAACACAGAGCCAATATTTCCATTCAATCACAGTCAAATTATAATTGTCTGGTGGAAAAGAAGAACATGAATAGACCATCAACATAGAGCATTGGAAAATGAATTCTGTATCAACTTTAGAAGAAAGATTTGGTGAATATCTGAAACAACAGATGGAGCATAGCATGTATGAATTCCAAAATATTATACACTTATTTCATACATGAAAGAAAACATAATGGAAGAGATAAACTGGAAAAACATTCACATAAGAAAGGAAATGACAAACTGTAATATAAACAACACATGAATCCCTGTGTAAAATGCCGACCTCAGATCTGCAGCTTTATTAAAATACTCTTGAAAGAATACACTACAAAATTACATCGGTTTCAACCCTTTCTCCTTCTTCAGGAGGTATATTTATAGCATATTGGACTTCCTAGACCGATATCTGGGAATCAAAATTTGTTACAACTGAAAAAAACTTCTAACAAACTTGTACGTGACACATCGGCCATGATTTACATAAAACATTGGAAAATGAAATCTGGATTGCAAGAGAAAATATACATGAAAGTCTTCTATGTTTCCATCTAGCGGGTGAAAGCGGTACAGATTTCTGGGAGAGGTGACCATTGAAAAACTTCCCATGTACTATCATTTCCACTTCTATGGATGCGTTTTGAATTTGGCTGACCCATATTGCTGAATGGCTCTCCATAAGTCAGGACTAGGTAGAGTTTCCATGATCATGTCGAATGCTTGCGCTTTGAGCTCCATCATTTCCATGTATGAATTTTCAGGGACTTCGGCACAGTTGGATTTAAAGTCATACAACAATTTAAATTCACTAGCCAACTTATAAAAAATGATCTTTCCTGACAATGATTTTTGCATGTCTCCAAACTTGTTGTTTTCTAATTAGCACTGAACCAGATGCTCTCGATATTCCTTTTGGGACAATAAAGCACCCTTCTCTTCCCAGAAGAAAGGGATTACCCAGTCTACCGGCGGCTTGAATAACCTGATAACCTCCTTGACTTTGTGTTCAATAACATCTATTTTGGCTCGTACAGTCTCCAACATTCTGTGTTTAGCAATTACCTTTCTAGCTCCAGAGACAATACCAACCCTATTTTGGATACCATACCGATCGACGAAATCATTTGAAAAGGAGCTTAGCAAGGCAACGACATTTTTAGTTGTTGCCATAGGTCTTTTCTGCATTTCCCCTAATACTGTCAGGACCTTTTTCTTCACATCTATCATGGTGTTTTCCTGGTCTTCAATGAAATCTAGATAAGGTCATAACTTATCAGCCTCTATAATGATCCGATCCCAAATTAAATGTCTAGCGCCTTGCAAGGAAATTTTACCGACCACCTATTGGCTTAACTTAGCATTTTGTTGGATCAGTCCTTGGAATTTCTCTTCCATCTTCTCCTTTCCTTGTTTCTCCTTGCCTTTTTCCTTTTCTAATTCTTCAATCTGCTGTTTAATTTAACAAGCTCTTTATATTTCAGTCCTATCTGGGACATTGCTCTAGACAGAGAACCAATGTCTATCTCTCTAGGTGCACCTACGGGCTGAATTGCACTTTCAGCACTCCCACCTTGAAGCTCCCTTTCCTTTGTGGCTAAGCTGGCTTTTAATTCCACTTCATTTTTCTTCAATAGCTAGATGTCTGCTTCCCACTGCCTTTCCTTTTCTTTGAGCTTTAGCAGCTTGGCTTTGCATTCGGTAAGCTCAGCATTCAATATTTCTTTCTCCTTTTTGAATTCAGATAATTCTTTTGTTTGGGAAAGCTGGGTAGCAGGGATTTTCAATTTCTTTTTTAGTGTCTGGATCTACTTTTCTTTATCATCAAGCAACTTCTGGGCCAAGACTCATTTATGTGATGGTCCCTCTATTTGCATTGCTCCATTTTGTAAATTGTTGATTTGGGCCTTGAGTTCTTTGTTCTCTACTCTTACCTTCCTCAAAAGATTCAGAGTCTTTGTTTTACTCTCCTCTAGCTTGGACATATGTATGGTGGCCTTAAGCAGTCTAGCATTCAAGATGTCCCCGGTTTCTTTGTTGAGATGTATTATGTCAGTAGTGGGAACCTTTGAGAGGTTCACACTAACCTCTGACACCTTATCTCCCATCGCAAAGGGTAAGCTAAGGGTGTCAGTGGCATGATCCCTTACTATCTTCAACGCCACATTTGGGTAAGGCAACTGCATTGCTTCGTTGTAAAACTCTGCTGTCTCTTTGAAAGTTTTATCAGCCCTTTCCCAGTAAGAGCCTAGCCAGTCTTCTTTAGATGCATGCCTATTTGGAGTCTGCCCGTCAAATAGATATTCTTGGATTTGTAGTTTGGTTTCCTCGGGCTCTTCTAGCTCCTATTTTTTCTCCATACTCTTTTTCTTCATTTGTCCCTTTGCGTTTCCCTTTTTGTCTTGCACTAATTGTTGCCCTCATTCTATCTTCTGCCTTTTGGGAATGCTATCCATGTCCACTTCTTCAGTGTCCATAGGCTCCATACCCCCTCTTTTCACTGAACTCGCTGAATAGCTGACCAATGATGAGACCTCCCCAGCTATTGCAACTATTTTATCCAATTCTCTTTGGGGAGAAGCTATTCATGGTAGGTATCAGCCAATTTCTTGTTCTATCCTGGTATCCATTGGGTAAGGATCAGAGAAATAATCCTAGTTTGTTGCTTCCCTGAGCTCGACTATCTCAGTGTGTTCAAAAGGCCTACATTTGTGAGTCTTCCTTCTTTTGGAAATTATTTCATGCGGGTCGTAGTTTACTGCTTGTCCTAGAGAAAACCCCATGCCCCTAAGCAAGTTGGTAACCAGTGGCAAAGCAACTCTTCTCTTGACTGTGTATGGTCCCACTTCCCAAGGGAAAACCAAATTTGAGCTCTTTTTATAGCTCAAGAAGTGCTCTTCCTCAACAATGAGTCTTTTCCATATCAATTCCAGGGAGAAAACCCTGGTGGTTAGAAAGGTTGGCAGAATGTAGGGTTGATGCAAAAAGCCATACAATGTTATGGTCGTTTTGAATTTTGTCAGGAACCAGTCCCCTATCCTCTTGCTATTTGACAGTTGTAGCATTTGTCTCATCTTGGGAAGCACCCTAGGTAACCTTTCCTGAAAGAAAATGTTTTATATTTCGACCATCAATTGGTTCATGAACTTACAATAGTCCATGGCCATATCAGCAGTGATTTCCAATTCAGGCACTTGCAGGTCTTCTTCGTTATAAGCTATAAGAATTCTTAGTAAAAAGGATTGGAATTCATCAAAGTCAAGGAAACAAGACTGATAAGATTACCCAGGAAATTCAGGTTCGGCTGGACAAGAACTCAAGACAAACAATAGACTCAACAATGACTCTGGGACATAGGCATCAGTATATAGACCTAGAAACTGACTAGCTAGGGATATACACCACTGAGTTTCTTCATTGAATTGGCTAAGGTCTATAGGGTATGATAGGTCGATGGCTTCACCATTGGGTTTAGAACAAGCCTTGAGGAAGGTCTATTTACTTTCGTCTATAGACTCTCTGAAACAACATATAACATTTTCTTCCCAGTAGTTTTGGGATATATGGACAAATTCTTTTGGGATTTGCATGGTTTTTTGGATGACGGAAGCCTGGAATGAACAAAGGATTTTAGACCTTGATTTATTCATAATGACACCTTTGGCGACAAAGAAATTGTTTGCACACCATTTGACAAACTCAGGGAAATGGGGGTTTTTCCCAATAGAGAAGAAATGGAACAAGGATTTAAAAACACCATAGGTATCTCTACCTCGGTCCTTAAGGATTTCCAATTTACCTCTGGTGATTTCAATGGCTTCTCCCACCAGGATGGTATCGAAAATCTTGGCATTCTCATCTACCAGACTTTGTTCTACCCTCCGACATGTGACCTCAGGTTCTACAACATCTCTCACCGCTACCACTTCTACTGCTCCTATCACATGCATTTTAAAATAGCACTGAGGGGGTATCAGGGGCCTACCTTGTTCTATATCACAGTATCCTGGTTGGTCTGTGCTGGTGCTCTATATTCTATTGGATATTCGACGTCTTTAAGGTTTCAGAAAAGACAAACCTTTCCAGCTTCACGTGGAACTTTTTATAACTTTTCACACAACATAAAATTCGTTCCCTTCCTGGGTGGCTCTCACCGTGGATATTACTCCTTGCGATGTGAACCATTGGTATGTGAGGTTCTTTATGCTACATATTTCCTTACCTTGTGCGTGTGAAACTCAACTGCCGATCAAGATTGACTTTCTTCACAACCGTTGATCTAAGTGGACCCTACCACTTTTCATGATGTGAGGTTCTGGTCCCCTCCGTGCTAGTTTAGATTGCAAAATGAACTACAATCGCTGATCTCCCTCAGCTCTTATAGTGACCGCCGATCTGAGAAACCCATACCACTTTTTCCAATCCGGAATCACTGCTGCGTCCTTGCTAATCTGGGATGCGAAATCACTTACAACCGTGGATCTTCTTGGTGTTAGTTTTTCAACATTCAAGCTAGCATTATGTTAGGAACTTTAACTGAGAGAACAACAAGTACAACAATCAAACATAAGAGAAAATCAACACAGTGTTTTTCCTCAAGGAAACCATAAATGGAGAAAACCCCACAGCTTCCTTGGAGATAGAATCATCACAAATGGTAAAACCAAAAAATAGTAAGATGCTCTCCTGACAACAGTAACCTTCTTCTTGTCTAGTCCCAGTGTCTTCTTCCTCCTCAACTATGAGCTACACTTGAGTGTGTTTTTGTGTTGTGTGTTAAATAGAGATTCTAGCTCTCTATTTATACTAATCTTGGCATGATTAAAACCCTGCTAGGGCCGACCTATACTAGGAGATTCTAATAACCCTAGTGCCCCAGAACTGAGGGGACTTTAACCCTTAGACAATAGGAGGGTTACCCACAATGACTTGACATGACTTGTTTACATTATTGATTCTCTTGATCGAAACATCAAGGCATGAAATAACATGATAACATCCTGGTATAAACATCGGGTTACTATAGATAAGAAATACAAGTGAAATACATTCCGAAGTTACAATTAGATCAACACTCCCTCTTAACTAGGAAGTTATTCTCTCGACACAATTTTCATCACTGGTCTTCTTCTCTGGATCTTCTCATCATCTGCATATCCAAGTCATATTCATCTTCAAGTCATCTTTATATTCATGCCATATTCTTTTCTGGATTTGGATCATCACTCGATCTGGATCATCATAACTGGACATCATCACTGGATCTGGATCATCATCACTGCATCTGGATCATCATCACTGGACATCATCATTGGATCTAGATCATCATCGCTGGATCTGGATCATCACTCGATCTGGATCATCATCACTGGACTGGATCTGGATCATCACTCGATCTGGATCATCATCACTGGACTAGATCTGGATCATCACTCGATATGGATCTCTCAGAGTCATCATAACTAGGTTTGGATCATATCTCGATCCGAATCTCCTCTGGTCATCATCATATGTGCTATCTCATGATTCTTCTCATCATAGGAAGTTCTACAGAGCTAGCCTTCTTTCATGTTGGGTGTATGCCTACCTCCTCATGGATCTTTGGTAGCCCTTACATCTGACCTACTCGTCAGAATGGAAGTAGCCCTTACATCTAACCTACTCATCAAAATGGCGGTAGCTCTTACATCTGACCTACTCATCATAATGGCCAGCACTCACATCTAACATGGGAGGAACTTAATCCTTTATCCATGACAGAATGGCACAGCCCTTACATCTGACCTACTCGTCAAAATGGCGGTAGCTCTTAAATCTGACCTACTTGTCAGAATGGCTATCATTCACATCTGACATGGGAGGAACTTAATCCTTTAGCCATGACAGAATGGCACAACCCTTACATCTGACCTACTCATTAGAATGGCGGTAGCCCTTACATCTAACCTACTCATCAGAATGGCCAGCACTCAAATCTAACATGGGAGGAACTTAATCCTTTACCCATGACAAAATGGCTCAGACCTTACATATAACCTGCTCATCAAAATGGCTATGGATCTCAACACTCATATCTGACATGGAAGGAACCAATCCTCTCACCATGACAGAATGGCTCAGCCCTTACATCTGACCTGCTCGTCAGAATGGCTATGGGACTCATCACTTTCCCTTAGAGGAAACCTCTATCTAGAGAACACCAAGCTTCTCCCTGAAGTACTCAAACTTCACCCTAGCCAATGTCTTCATCAACACATCACCTATCTGTTCCTCTATCGCAACATACTGGAGTTTCACTATTCCCCTCTGCACCATATCCTTGATATAGCGATACTTTATCTCGATATGCTTCGACTTGTCATGAAACACTGGATTGTCTGACAACTTCACACAACTCTAGTTCTCACAATGTATACAAGTAGCATCCATCTAGAGATCAAATAAATCAAATAGTACAGCCATACTACCTCACAACTAGCTGAACAAACTGCAATGTACTCTCCTTCAGCTGTACTTGGTGCCACACAGGATTGCTTCCTGCTAAACCAGGAGATCACACCTGATCCCATACTGAATCAACACCCTGAATTAATCTTCCTATCGATGGCACTGCCTACCCAATATGAATCAACATAACCCTCTAGGTTAATCTTCTGATTCACATAGTACTTGAGCCCATAATCAACTGCACCCCTCAGGTACCTCAGAATATGCTTTGCAGCAATCAAGTGAACATTTCTTGGATCTGTCAAGAACTGGCTCAAGGTGTTCACAGCAAAGAGAATGCCTGGTATTGTGTTCATCAGGTACATCAAGGACCCAATCATCTGACGATACATAGTAGCATCAACCGACTCTGATGAAGCATCACTCAATAGTTTCAGGTTAGATTCCATAGGTGTGGCCATAGCCCTGCAGTACATCATCCCAAACCTCTTTAGAATCTCTACTGCATACTTCCCTTGTCCAAGGAAGATTCCATCTGCACTCTGCCACACCTCCATTCCTAGAAAATAATGCATCATACCCAAGTCCATCATCTCAAACTCGGCAGGAAGCTTTCTCTTCGTATCAGCAATCAACCCATCCATACCTATGACAAATAGATCATCTACATATAGTAGAAGTATCACTGGGTTGCCCTTTTCAACCTTGTAGTACAGGTTAGAATCTGCTTTACTCTTGGTAAAGTCCAAACTGGATAGAAATCCGTCAATTCTACCGTACCATGTCCTGGGTTCCTATTTCAAACCGTACAGGGCTTTCTTCAATATTCACACATGAGACTCCCTGTCATGTGTCTCAAAACCGAGTGGCTGTTCCACATACACTTCCTCTTCCACTACACCATTCAAGAAAGCAGTCTTGACATCCATTTGGTGTATCTTCCATTTCATTACTATAGCCAGAGAAAGTACTGATCTGATGGAAGTGTATCTGGCTATAGGTGTAAAGGTTTCTTCATAATCTATTCCTTCTTTCTTAGAGAAACCCTGAGCCACAAATCTTGCCTTATATTTTTCAATGCTACCGTCTGCAGCATGCTTGATTTTGTTGATCCATTTGGAAGTTACATCTGACTTCCCTTCTAGTCTTGTGACAACATCCCAAACATCATTCTTCATTATTGATTGGTATTCTTCGATCATAGCATCCTTCCATTCTTTTTGTTCTGTCGCTTCTTCATAACTAGAAGGTTCTTTATCAATGAAATCACATAGTAAAGCTACATACCCAGAGCATGATTTGGTCCTCTTTCTTTCTCTGTGATTTTCTTCTGGAGCCCCATATCTTTCCTCACCTTGGATAAGTTCTCATACCCAAGCATGTTTCCTCTTATGAGTATTCTTATCTAGAGGTGGATCTACAGGTCTTTGTGGTTCTTCAAATTCTCTATCTTCTTCGTTCATGGTTGTATCATGAACTCTGGGTGCTTCTGCTTCTTCGGATTCTTCAGCAGGTTTCTTTGTGGATTTGTTGTAAGTTGTATCTTCATCAAATATCACATCCCTACTGATGTCAATCTTCTTGAATCCTGGGAAGTATATTCTGTAAGCCTTTGAGCTTTCAGAGTATCCCACAAATATACCCTTCTTTCCTGAAGGATATAATTTAGTCCTCTTCTCTTTTTGAATGTGTATGTACACTGTGTTAGAATAATCAACCCATAGTTTACTACCTTATACATTAATTTAATTATTTTTGTCTTATTTGCCTAGTTCATGTGTCCCACCTTATGCAAGTTGTCAATTACCTATCCATAGTGGTCCAACTTGGCTAATTTGACCCATGTAGCACTTGGGAAACCTCAAGGAATCAATTCTGCTTTAT
>LPNX010100716.1:453880-498959 GCA_001517045.1 Pseudotsuga menziesii | reverse complement strand
AAGTCATTGTATGGGCTAAAGCAAGCCCCCAGGGCTTGGTATGCCAAGATCGATAGCTTCTTGCTATCATTGAATTTTGTTCGGTGCAAATCAGATCCAAATATCTATTTGAAGTTAGTTAATGGTTCATTAATGATCATTGTGTTATATGTTGATGACCTCCTCATTATAGGAAGCTCAAAGGCTGAGATTGCTTCCTTAAAAGGAGCTATGAACCAAGCCTTCTCCATGACAGATTTGGGGCTCTTAAGTCAATTTTTGGGGCTTGAGATTGCTCAAACCAAAGCTGGAATCAAGGTGCACCGGTCCAAATATGCCTTGAACTCGCTGAACAAATTCAAAATGAAGGATTGCAAAGCAAGCAAAACTCCTTTCCTTTTAGGAGTGAAGCTGGAAGAAGTTGATTCTTCACCTATGGTAAACAATACACTGTATAGGAAATTGATTGGATGTTTGTTGTATATGACACATACTAGACCTGATATTTCTTATGCAGTAAGTGTGGCTTCTAGATATATGGATCAGCCTCATGAGATCCATTGGAAAGAAGCCAAAAGGATCCTTAACTTTGTTCAGGGAACAAGGACACATGGGATCTTCTATAAATCAAAATATGATCTTGATTTGATTGGATTTACTGACAGTGATTGGGAAAGTGATAGCACAGATAGAAAGTCCACATCAGGATATGTGTTCATTCTTGCAGAAGGGCCAATCATCTGGTCAAGCAAGAAACAAAGTGCCATTGCACTCTCATCTACAGAAGCAAAGTACAGAGGAGTTGTTAATGCAACAACTCAATGTTTATGGTTGCAGGGATTACTTGGAGAGTGTGGCTTCGAATCAGAGTACTCAACTACCATATAATGTGATAACCAGAGTACCATTTGAATATGCAAAGATCCAGTTCAGAAGCAGAGAACCAGACACATTGAGATCCAAATGCACTACATCAGAGAGCTTGTGCATGATGGCACCTTTCACCTACTCTTCTGTTCATCTTCAGAACAAGTAGCTAATATCTTCACCAAAGAATTTTGTGAGAAGAGCTTCAGCAATCTCAAATCACTGCTGGGGATTGTTGATCATGCTGTGAAGCATGAGTGAAGACAAGATTCCAAAATTTTGTTTTACAGTCCATGTTTAAGGGAGGATTTTCCCAAGTTGGTTTTGCCTCTTTCCTTGTTTAAATGGACATGTAGTATGTAAAGGGTGACTAAGCCTTGTTGCTAGGCCCTATAATTTTCTGATATATTACTCATAATTCAGGCTTAAGGGGGGGGTGTTAGAATAATCAACCCATGGTTTACTACCTTAGACATTAATTTAATTATTTTTGTCTTATTTGCCTAGTTCATGTGTCCCACCTTATGCAAGTTGTCAATTACCTATCCATAGTGGTCCAACTTGCCTAATTTGACCCATGTAGCACTTGGGAAACCTCAAGGAATCAATTCTGCTTTATTCCTGGCCTCCTAGGCGCCCTTTTGCTTTTTCTACTTTATTGCCTGCTTTTTCAGTGTTTTAAGGCAATAGGGAAAGTTTGACTAGGTGAGGTGAACTAGTTTTTTGTCCTCTTCATCCTCCACTCTTTTCTCCTTATAAAAGCATGTATTAGTTTTCATTCCATCACTCTTTAGCTTGCCTAATCCCCTTTTCTAATTCGTGAGCTCCATGACTGATTTGAGATCAGCTTTTTGCACCTATGGGGGATTTGCTTAATTTTAGTAAGCCTGCTTTATGCTAGATTCGAATTGATCCTCATGCATTAGAATCCCTGATGTATTTTATTTATACAACAACCTATTATTTTACAAGGTTGGATATTGTACACTGAGTTAATATAGTTTAGTGTTCAGCTCCAATTTCAGTCTCTTTTGTGAGTGATTTTGCATGATCAATTGTTAATTGTTGTGAGTAAAATTAATCTATCACTGGGTTCAGTTTCCACATACTGGACAACTGAATATTCTGAGATGGCTGACTTCTAGTTTCTTACCGGAGAAGACTTCTTCAGGAGTCTTGTTCTCGAGTACTCTATGTGGAGTACGGTTCTGTACATACACCGTTGTTTGGGAAGCTTTCACCCAAAGATGCATAGGAAGGTCTTGATCATAAAGCATTTCTCTTGTAGCTTCCATGATAGTTCTATTATTCCTTTCTACAATCCCATTCTATTGTGGATTATAAGGAATGTACAACTCCCTCTTAATCCTTGATTCTTTGTATAGATCTTTGAATTCATTTGAAGTGAATTCCCCACCATTATCTGGTCGAAAAGTCTTGATCTTCTTTTTAGTGTGATTCTCGATCAAGGCTTTGAATTCCTTGAACTTGATGAATACTTCATCTTTGTTCTTCATGAAGTAAACCCATGTCTTCCTAGAAAAATCATCAATAAAGGAAACATAATATGCATACCCGCTTAGTGAGTTTGATGACATAGGACCGCATAAATTAGAGTGGATGATTTCCAAGATTCCTTTTGCTTTTCTTTCACTTCTTGGAAATTTATTCTTTGTATTCTTTCCTTTTGCACATCCTTTGCAGACCCCATCATGTTTTGCTTGGATTTCTGGAAGACCTTCAATAGCTTTTCTTGCAATAGGTAGTGCTCTGTAATGCAAATGTGCAATCCTTCTATGCCAAAGTTCACTTGGCTCTACTGTGTCATGGACCAAGGCTTGTTCTGGATTACCCATTAATTTGTACAAACCTCCTTGTTGTTCACCAATCACTATTGCATCATCAATAGTCTTTCCTTTTGGCCACATGATGACTTGACCATCTATGAATGCAACCTGCATTCCTTTTGCATATAATGCCGATATGGAGAGGAGGTTATTCTTGAGTCCTGGAACAAACAATACTTCCTTCATTGTTAGAGACTTTCCAGAGTCTAGTTTATAGGAATATTCCCCACTACCTTTTACTGGATATTGGTAGTAATCTCCTAGCTTCACCTTGTGAGGTGATTCATGTTTTGACAGTCTTACAAAGGATTCCTTGAATCTTGTCATATGTTTGAAAGCCCCACTATCTATGAGCCAATCATTGCTTCCATGAGTAATGTTTCTTGTTAGAGTGAAGATCAAAACATATTCATCCTTGCTTGAAGAATCTTCACTTTCATATCTAGTTCTCTTCTTGGATGGTTCATCATCCTCTGCAGCATGAGCATGATGTCTTCTTTTGTTGCTCTTCTTTGTTAGCTTTGGTTTCTTAGGACAATTCTTTGCATAATTTCCTACTTCATCACATGTATAACATATGACTCTAGATAAATCCTTTTTGTGATAGGACTTACTTATATGGTGATGAGATCTTCTTTTGGTTGACTTGGAGTGTACCGTGAGAGCTTGATATTCACTTCCCATCTTTTCTTCTCGAGCTGATATCTAAGCTTCTTCTTGAGAACACTCTTCCCATAGTCTGCTGAACTTGACTAACTTATTTCTAGAATAGATTCCTTGGATAAAATAATCCCATGACCTAGGGAGGCCATTCAAGGTAGTCATCACAATCTTTGCATTTTCCACTTCGTCATCAACTACTTCTAGTTGTTCCTTAATCTAAGAAACTCTTGTGAAGTAAGATTGGATTGTTTCTGCATTCTAAATATTCACATTATTTAGTTGGTTTCTTAGAGTCATATTCCGATTTATGTTCTTCCTTTCAAACAATTTGGTTAGGGCATCGAACATAGCTTTAGGTGTCTTTAGGGAGGACACCTGTGGTATGAGATGATCCTTGATAGAATCAGTAATGATTCTCTTTTCCATAACCAACTTCTTCTTATGAAAGGCCTTATCCTCATCTCCCTTTGGAACTGGAACCTCCTCATGGATGTAGGAGTCTAACTCATTCTCTTCCAGGACCAAGGAGATCCTATACTTCTAAGCTCAGAAGTTATCAGCTCCCTCAAGATTTTGATCAAGATTGGTATGATGAGAGATATAAAATGAGAACCTCAAAAGTAAATACAAAATATTTTAGATCTTAACAGGTCAAGATGTCAGATTTGAATTTTGAGCTGAAATCCTGTAGAGCTGGTTCAGGAGCAAATTAGGGTTTTTCTTTTCCGAAGTTCTGTCCAACCAAATACCTTGAAATTTATCCCTAACTTTGATTTTTGGGGAGGATATCAATCCAGGTCTAGTCTCACTAAAAAATACCTCTTATGTGAAAAGCCTTAATTTCCGGTAGTAGTGTCGGGTCGAAAAATGAAAAACCTCAGAATTGGATTCTGCTTCGACAGAAAGATGCGACCTAAGGAGGAGAGTTATTCCACCTTAATTTTGCTGAAAATATGTGGAGAGAGATCCACAAAGTAGGAATCCCTAGTTCCTGCAGCTGCATAATGTCTTCTTCTCAGGTTAGCTCTGATACCATGTTAGTTTTTCAACATTCAAGCTAGCATTATGTTAGGATATTTAACTGAGAGAAAAACAAGTACATCAATCAAACGCAAGAGACAATGAACACAGTGTTTTTCCTTGAGGAAACCATAAATGGAGAAAACCATGCAACTTCCTTAGAGATAGAATCAACACAAAAGGTAAAAACTCAAAATAGTAAGATGCTCTCCCGACAGCAGTAACCTTCTTCTTGTCTAGTCCCAGTGTCTTGTTCTTCCTCAACTATGCGCTACACTTGAGTTTGTTTTTGTGTTGTGTGTTAAATAGAGAGTCCATCTCTCTATTTATACTAATCTCGGCATGACTAAAACCTTACTGGGGCCGACCTCTACTAGGAGAGTCTAATAACCCTAGTGCCCCAGAACTACAGGGACTTTAACCATTAGACAATAGGAGGGTTACCCACAATAACTTGACATGACTTGTTTACATTATTGATTCTCCCAATCAGAACATCGGGGCATGACATAACATGATAACATCCCAGAATAAACATTGGGTTACAATAGATAAGAAATACAAGTGAAACGCATTCTGAAGTTACAATTACATCAACACTTGGATCCCAATATCAGCCGTTAGATGCCTCTACCCTTTAATCCATTTCAAAATCTAGAAAAGTGGCTTTGGATGGGCATGTTCTCTGTGCGAAATGTTTTGATGTCATTGATCTGCCATCCGGTCAATCTCAGCCTTTGATTATGACTCCCGTTTAATGCCTTCAACACATCCGACATTCTATTCTTCACCTTGCATCCCTGATCCATGGATTGTCTTTCTGCTTTTGATATTCATCACTCTAGAGTGGGGCTGCCAATTTACGTTGTCCTTTCCTCCATTTCCACCATGGCTTATTCTAGTGGCTAAATGCTATCTTGTATATGCCATCAGCCCCCCTGCAAACACTAGGATTCCTTCCCAACACCTCTTGACAAGGCCAAAATTCCCATGTATCTCTTATAACCAAAAAATTAATAGAGTGTTAACTATCGGCTCCATGAGGGATGCTATCCTCCCAGTGAGGTAGCAAAGAACCCGTAGACTAGTTTCCTACTCCATTGACAACATCCTTTTATTTTACTTCCTGAAAAAAAACATAATTTGAAAGAATGGTTACCTCTTCTGATATTAGGTCCTTCTCCGCAGGCTTCAAATCTTCTAACTCACCATCCATACTGATTAAAACATAAAAATTATTTGCATTATGATACATGGACCTTAGTCCCTTTACTCCAGGTAATGTTTCAGAAACCTCCCATTCATCGTGCCTCCTTTGTACTATGACCCATCTGGATACTGTAGAATGAAGGCGTTGTCTCCTCTGTGTGCCGCAATAAGGGATGGGCCTACCCATAAGTGGTCGAATTTTCCATGTTTACCTTTTTCTTTGTGTGGGGAATCCCATTTCAACACCAAGTATCAACCTAGAAAACATCTTCCTTTATTCTCCTGTTGAAGGTATTATTCATCTTCTCCTGGTGTATTTGGACTTTATCATAAGCCTTGTCCCTTACTTCATTCAGTTCAATAATCTGCTTGATCTTTCTTTGAATGGGATTAGGCTCATCCAATGGGTCCTGTAACAATTTCATGACTGGAACACCCAAAGAAGCAGGGAAAATTACCTTGGCTCCATATACCAACTGAAATGATGACATACCAATGGTCCTCTTTGTGCTGATTCTATCGGCCCACAATGCATATTTCAACTTTGTGTGCCAAGATTTCTTGTTATCCTCCAACAACTTCATAATAATCCTCACAAGACTCTTGTTAGAGGATTCTGCCAGTTTGTTTCCCTGTGGGTAATAAGCCATAGAGTGATTTAGGCTTATATGGTATTTATGGAAAAAATTTGTTCATCTTCTTGGACTTAAATGCAAATGCGTTGTCTATCACAATTCGCTTAGGGTAGCTGAATCTCACCAAAATATTATCTTCTAAGAAATACATTATTACTTCTTCTGTAGCCCTTCTGGTGGGTAAGGCCTCGATCCACTTCGTGAAGTAATCGGTGGTAGTCATAATCCACTTATGCTGCCACAAGGAGTTTGGGTTTATCTCTCTGATGAAATCTAACCCCTACTGTTGGAAAGGAGCTTCCACAGATATAGGGTTGAGGGGAAGTGAAGCCACTTTTCTTTTCCCTTCAAAAATATGACACTGGTGGCATTTAGTAATTTCCTTATAGACATCTGAGAACAACGAAGGCCAATAATGTCCTACCCTCAGAATTTTGTTTGCGGTTACTTTCCAGGAATGATGTCCTCCACAATCTCCTTCATGAAATTCCTTTGCTATATGTTGAGCTTCGTTTTCTAGAAGACAATTCAGCAGTATTCCCTTGGGGTATTTCCAATAAAGATATTGTTCTATGATGCAAAATTTCGTAGCCTTCAGTTTCACAGATCTAACTCTAGTTTTTCTTAGCCCAGCAGGAGGTTCTAAATTCTGCAATACAAAAATAATGTCAGCATACCAAGGAGATGCGTAGAAATCAGGCTTCACTTGCACCTCTGCCTCTACCCGATTAGACTGACAAGCTAGAAAATTCAGCTGCAGAGAGTCACAATAGGAATCCATCATCATTTTAGCTAACCCTTGTCCTTTGATCAATTTTGTGGGCTTGATTTCTATGTCGTACTCTAGAAGCACTGCAACCCATTTAGCTCTCTTCCCCTCCAGATCCGACTGTGTAAGTATGCTTTTCACCATGCTACTAGGTACATAGGTAATTATGTGGGAATGGAGGAGGTAGATTCTGAAATATTTCAAGGCCTTAACCAAAGCGTAGGCTTGTTTTTCCATTATACTATATTTCAATTCTCCATCCCTCAATATTTTACTGAAGAATGCTATAGGTTGTTCTTCGCCCTGATCATTTTTCTACAGCAACACTGGCGCTACAGTATGTTATGAAGCATACAATAACAATAAGAAATATTTCTCAAAATCTAGACTGATCAGTACAGGATCCTCCAAAATGGCCTGTTTTATATTTTTGAAAGCCTTCTTGGCTTCCACCATCCATTTGATTTCGTGATCTTTCCCCAGCATGTAAGTAATATCCATTAGGATTTCGACGAAGCTAGGAATGAATCTCCTCAAGAAGTTGACTTGACCCATGAAAGAATATATTTATTTCTTGCTCCTTGGTTCCTCTACTCTCAAGATTCCTTTTACCCTGTCTAGATCGATCCTGATTCCTTCCTTCAAAATGATGTGCCCTAGCAACTTTCCTTCTTCTAGAGAAAAGTTCAACTTTCTAGGGTTTAATGAGATTCCATACTTTCTGCATTTAATGAAACTCTTTCTAAATGTCTGATATGATATTTATCCCACCTGGAGTATACAGTAATGTCATCCATGTATATCACCACAATTTCTCTCTCATCTACAAACGCAATATCCATGGCACGTTGGAAAGTTGCTCTAGCATTCATTAACCTGAACGATATCTTTGCGTACATGAATGTACCCCAAGGTGTGGTGAAAGCGGATTTTTCTAGATCTTCAGGTAACACCTTCACTTTATTGTAACTAGAAAAACCATCCATAGTGGATATCCTTTCTGAGCCTACCACCCTCTGCAGGATTTAGTCCATCTTCGGCAACGGGTAATTGTCTTTCAAAGAAACTTTATTTAAGTTTATGATATCTACACATAACCTTATCTCCCCATTCTTTTTTTGAATAGGAACCAAATTGGCTACCCATTTCCAAAACCTCAGAGTCAAAATTATCTTTGCATCAAACAAACTTTTCACTTCTTTTTCAATAATGGGTACTAGCTTCAGATTGATCCTCCTGAGTTTCTGCATGAATGTCTTCTCTCCGGGTTTAATTGGGATAGTATGTTGTATGATGGAAGTGTCATACTCTTTGAGATCTTCATAACTCCATGCAAACACATCCATGTATTTCTTCATTAGATTCACATACCCTTCTTTTTCTTTAGCGGGCAACTTCTTGGACAACTTTATAATTTTCGGGTCACTTTTAGTGTTGATGTTTATATCTTCGACGGCATCTATGGCAGGCTCGACCTTTGGATCTCTGGCTACATCATTATAGTAAAAAAGGGACTCTAAGGGGATCAAAACCTCTAGGAATATGATTTCTTTTCAGTTGGACTATATCCTTGCCTCCCAAAGAGTATTTCAGTTTTCCTGCCCAGGTGGCCTCTTCCCCTTCCTCTTCAATGCCTAGGAAATTCTCGGAGTCAGCGCCATCCTCATCTATGCGGGTATTTACAAATTCACCGAACAACTCCAGAAATATCTTGATCTGCATATCGTCTTCGAAAACTTGCCAATATCTAGTGTTGTCTGGTATGGAAGGTCTATTCACAATATCTACTTTGTATTTCCTTTTGCCTACTATAGGGGCCTCGAATTTTCTAGTGGCAGTCACCAGAGAGTCCGCCACCATATTCTCATATCTAGGGGTCACTTGGAATGTATGTTTGGTGAAGTAATTTACTAACATGTCCCACACCTCATTTCGATAGGCTCTCATTCTTGGATGTCTAGTTTGGTAGCTATCATTCACCTAATTCACTACAAGCTCTGAATATCCAAAAATTTGGACCCTTTTAGCTCCTAAATCCTTTAGGGCATGTAGGCCCAATGACAATGCCTCATACTCTGCTACATTGTTAGAGCATTCAAAAACCAACTTATAAGAGTAAGATTTGGTATCCCTAATGGGGGATATTATGTACACACCTGCGCCAGCACCCTCTTTAGCCACTGAGCCATCAAAATACATCTTCCACAATCCTTCGTCCTTCTGCTTTCTTTCCAAAGCTTCTAGTTTGCTATTTTCTTATTTATCCTTTTTACCTTTCAATGGCACAATGACTTTTGAGTCGCAAGGAGATATATCATTGAAGAAGATAGAATACCCCAAGTCTGTGTCGACGGCATAAACATGATGGATGTTGGGCTGAGCTTGATTGCTCACGACATAAGGAAATATTTTATCACTGTATAACCTTTTGTTTTCATTCTGAACAAAAATTGTTGCATATGTCATGTCCTTTTCCAAGCTACCCTTCATCTTTGAAGTCCAATATCTTTACAGCAAAATACCAAACTTGGGAGGAATATCGGCCACAACAACATCCATGACCACAATTTTAGACATTAACTTATTTAAAGATATCACCATGTCTTTGATCAATATTGGGAATTTTACCCTCTTAGAATCAAAGGAATATAGGTCTTTATAAGGCCTTGTAAGCTCCAATCCCAGGCTTTCCACCAATCCCTTTGGCATCAGATTATGTGAGGCTTCTGAATCCAACATATCATTGTGTAACACTATATCACGTACATTCAAGCTCATTTAAAAGGGTGGCACTTCCTCGTCTTCGTTGTCCACGCTGTCAATATTAGATACAAGAATAATAGTAGGGTTGTCTTCAATCAGCTCTAAGATATCCCGGTGGGCTTCTCCTTGATTTGCAATCATCTTTGTTATAGTGTCCCTGTATTCTTGATTCCTCAATAATTCATTGAAAGGAATCGAAACCTTTAGCTTAGCTAGCTCGTTTTGGAGGTTAAACATGGGAGGGGTTTTTCCCAGCTCAACAAGTTCCATTTGCTCTAGCTCCCTCACATTACCAGTATCGTTTTCCTCCTCCCTAGATGTTACTGACTCCTTTTGTTTCTCATTTCCTTTCCCTGGGTCGGTCTGACTACTAGAAGGTTAGTTTGGGTTTAACCCCCCTTTGTTTATAGCAACATCCCTACTTATTAATTTGATATTCCTGACATCATTTATAGCATGCATATACGCCTTATGATATTGCTCCAATTCCTTTGTCAGGGCCTTATCATCCACTTGTGCAAACATGTCATGTTCCTCCTCAGTTAAGTAGATCTCAGAGTCTAAATCACCAAAATGATGGATATGATCTTCGACAGACTCTGCCTCATCTTCAAAATCCACATATTTTTTAGGGAAAGGAGGTCTAATTGGCTGCTCTTCTTGATTTCTTGGATTCCTCACATCCCTTGGTCTATTTGGCTAGAGTGGGGGAGGAACTAGCCTCCTAAAATTGGGATTCCTTATCTAAGGTTCATTCTGCTCCTTGTTTGTTGGCTTGGCCTCCATTGTTAGCCCGTCCATCAATTTTTCCATAGTTTTGAGCATCATCTCAAATTTTACATCACTGGATGAAGAGATAGAAGCAGTGGGGTCTGTCGCTTCTCTACCTTTCCTTCTGTCACCCTCCACCCTCGGTTTTATTTTCCTATATGCCATCATATTGGCCTCTATTTCTAGGGCATCAGTGAACATGGCCAGGAGGGTGTTTGACTTTCTTTCTCTTAGTAACAAAGAAAAATAATTGTCAAATGCATTAGCGTAATGAATTTTAGCTACCCTGGGTGAAGGTTTGATATCAACAGGTATCGAGTTGTAGACCCACATGAATTTTCTTGAAAACTCATGGACCGAATCAAAACCTCCTTTCTTGATATTTTTGTATTAAGGCAGGACCTATAATGGGATTTGTTTATCATCCCACCTTTCTAGAAATATAGTTTTAAAACCAGCGAAACTGCAGATAGACCTAGGTGGAAAATATTTGTACCACTTCTTGGCTTCCCTAGACAAACTCTCAGCAAACAACCGCATTTTGACATCTTCATCATCTACCTCTTCTAGGTCAATGAAATCATCAAACTTACCCACATGGTATCTCGCTAAGATATTCCCCTCCCCATCATAGGGTGTAATTCTTTGGGTGTAGTTCAAGGGGAGGTCATGTAGAACTAGAGGTAGGGCTAATGGGGAAAACCTAGCAGCAGCCATCAGGGTAGGTCGAATCGGGGTTAGGAAACTGGGTGTTCTGAAAAATAGGGGTTGTATCTTTAGCTTTCGCTGGGGTCTCTAGGTTCAGCCACAAAGAATAAAGCATATAGGATTGCAGTATATTAGACTCCTAGCTACAACTTTCCTTAGGTCGGATTCAGATTTAGATTTGGTTAGTATTCTTTCAGCTCTAACTCCCCATTCAGGTTCCGTTATGCCATACAAATCTTGAGATGATGACGTACCAAACAATGGAAAATCCACTTTCTCTTTATTTCTATTTCTAAGTATTTTTTTTCTGGATTATCCACAGTTTGGAAAGTTTCGGGATCAGGGTTACCTCTCATGTGGATCCTTCTAGAAGCCAGGATACCTAGTGTGATACTGGTTGAAGTGGGTGTGGAGTCTCCAGGAAAAATATAAAATCTTCTCGCAAATGCATAAATTCCTATTTGCCTCCATAAATCTCTTTCCATAAATCGTGCAGTTCTTGTCATTCTTCTAGGGATAATCTTCAACTCATCCCCACCAACGGTGCCAGTTTGTTAGCATTGGAATTGAGCCAAAGGTTATAGAAGGCCCGCTCCTAGGTAACAATAGAACCACTTTCGAAGAGAGAACTGGCCTTCTTCTCTTCCGAGAGGGATCTCTCACCAAATATTAACAATGCCATATATGTACAAGTGAAACTATAAATTGTTTGTAAAATTGGTTGAAACAAGACATAGAACCATTGGGCGATGGAGTCAAGATGTGTAACAGCAATAAACAGAACTTATGTAGGATATTTCAACACAGAGGCAAGATAGCCATTCAATCACAGTCAAATTATAATTTTTTGGTGGAAAAGAAGAACATGAACAGACCATCAACACAGAGCATTGGAAAATGAATTCTGTATCAACTTTAGAAGAAAGCTTTGGTGAATATATGAAACAACAGACGGAGCATAGCATGTATGAATTCCAAACTGTTATACACTTATGTCAAACATGAAAGAAAACATAATGGAAGAGATAAATTGGAAAAACATTCACATGAGAAAAGAAACGACAAACTGTAATATAAACAACACATGAATCCCTGTGTAAAATGCCAACCTCGGCTTTGCAACTTTATTAAAATACTCTTGAAAGCATACACTTCAAAATTACATCGGTTTCAACCCTTTCTCCTTCTTCAAGAGGTATATTTATAGCATATCAGACTTCCTAGACCGACATCCAAGAATCAAAATTTGTTACAACTAAAAAACAACTTATAACAAACTCGTAGGTGACACATCGGCCATGATTTACCTAAAAAACTGGAAAATGAAATATGGATTGCAAGAGAAAATATACATGAAAGTCTTCTATGTTTCCATCTGGTGGGTGACAGATATACAGAGTTCTCGGATAGGTGATCATCGAAAAACTTCCCGCGTACTATCATTGCCACTTCTATGGATGCGTTTTGAATTTGGATGACCCATATTGTTGAATGGATCTCCATAATTCAGGACTAGGTAGAGTCACCATGGTCATATTGAACGCTTGTGCTTTGAGCTCCATCGTTTCTGGGTATGAAGTTTCAGGGACTTCGACACAGGTGTCTTTAAAGTCATACAACAATTCAAATTCACTGGCCAACTTATCAAAAATGATCTTTCCTGACAATGATTGTTGTATGTCTCAAAACTTGTTGTTTTCTAATCGGCACTGAACCAGACACTTCCGATATTCCTTTTGGGACAATAAAGGACCCTTCTCTTCCTAGAATAAATGGATCCCCTAGTCTACCAGCAGCTTGAATAACCTGATAACCTCCTTGACTTTGTGTTCGACAACATCTATTTTGGCTCATACAGTCTCCAACATTCTGTGTTTAGAAATTACCTTTCTAGCTCTGGAGACAACAACAACCCTGTTTTGGATACCATAGCAATTGACGAAATCATTTGACAAGGAGCTTAGGAAAGCAATGGTATTTTCCGTTGTTGCCACAAGTCTCTTTTGCATTTCCCCTAATACTGTCAGGACCTTTTTCTTCGCCTCTGTCATGGCATTTTCCTGGTCTTCAATGAAATGTAGATAAGGTTGGAACTTATCATCCTCTATAATGATATGATCCTAGATTAAATGTCTAGCGCCTTGCAAGGAAAGTTTACCGACCACCTATTGGCTTAACTTAGAATTTTGTTGGATCAGTCCTTGGCATTTCTCTTCCATCTTCTCCTTTCCTTGTTTCTCCTTGATTTTTCCTTTTATAATTCTTCAATATGTTGTTTTAATTTAACAAGCTCTGTATCTTTCATTCCTATCTGGGAAATTTCTCTAGATAGAGAACCAATGTCTATCTCTCCAGCTGCACCTACAGGCTGAATTTCACTTTCAGCACTCCCACCTTGAAGCTCCCTTTCCTTCGTGGCTAATATGGCTTTTAATTTCACTTCATTTTTCTTCAAAAGTTGGATGTCTGCTTCCCACTGCCTTTCCTTTTCTTCGAGATTTGGCAACTTGGATTTGCAGTTGGTAAGATCGGTGTTCAATGTTTCTTTATCCTTTTCGAATTCAGCTAATTCTTCTATCTGGGTGAGCTGGGTAGCGGGGATTTTCAATTTCTTTTTTAGTGTCTGGATCTCCTTTTCTTTATCATCGAGCAACTTTTGGGCCAAGACTCCTTTATGTGATGGTCCCTCTATTTGAATTGCTTCATTTTTCAAATTGTTGATTTGGGCCTTGAGTGCTTTTTTCTCTACTCTTACCTTCCTCAAAAAATTCAGAGTCTTTGTTTTACTCTCCTCTAGCTTGGACATCTGTATGGTGACCTTAAGCAGTCTAGCATTCAAGATGTCCCCGGTTTCTTTGTTGATATGTATTATGTCGGTAGTGGAAACCTTTGAGAGGTTCAAACTAACCTCTGAAACTTTATTTCCCATCACCAAGGCTGATCTAAGGGTGTCAGTGGCATAATCCCTTACTATATTCAACTCCATGTTTGGTTAAGGCAACTGCATTGCTTCATTGTAAAGCTTTGCTGTCTCTTTGAAATTTTTATCAGCCCTTTCCCGGTAAGAGCCTAGACAGTCTTCTTTAGATGCATGTCTATTTGGAGTCTGCCCGTCAAATACATATTGTTGGATTTGTAGTTTGGTTGCCTCAGGATCTTTTATCTCCTATTTTTTTTCCCCGTACTCTTTTTCTTCATTTGTCCCTTTGTGTTTCCCTTTTTAACCTACACTAACTATTCCCCTCATTCTATCTTCTGCCTTTTGGGCATGCTAGCCGTGTCCACTTCTTCAGTATCCATAGGCTCCAGACCCCCTCTTTTCACTGAACTCGCTGAATAGCTGACCAATGATGATACCTCCCCAGCTATTGCAACTATTTTAGCCAATTCTCTTTGGGGAGAAGCTATTCCTGGCAGTTATGAACCAGTGTCTTGTTCTATGCTGGTATCCATCGGGGAAGGATTAGGGAAATCATCCAAGTTTTCTGCTTCCCTGAGTTCGACTATCTCAGTGTGTTCAAATGGCCTACACTTGTGAGACTTCCTTCTTTTGGAAATTATTTGATGTGGGTCGTATTTTACTACTTGTCCCAAAGAAAACCCCATGCCCCTGAGCAAGTTCGTAACTAGTGGCAAAGAAGCTCTGCTTCTGACTGTGTATGGTCCCACTTCCCAAGGGAAAACCAAATTTGAGCTCTTTTTATAGCTCAAGAAGTGCTCTTCCTCAACAATGAGTCTTTGCTGAATCAATTCCAAGGAGAAAACCCTAGGGATTAGAAAGGCTGGCAGAATGTACGGTTGATGCACAAAGCCGTACAATATTATGGTCGTTTCGAATTCTGTTAGGAACCAGTCCCCTATCCTCTTGCTATTTTATAGTTGTAGCATTTTTCTCATCTCGGGAAACACCCTAGGTAACCTTTCCTGAAAGAAAAGGTCATATATTTCGGCCATCAATTGGTTCATGAACTTACAATAGTCCGTGACCATATCAGCAGTGATTTCCAATTTAGGCACTTTTAGGTCTTCTTCATTATAACTTATAAGCATTCTCAGTAAAAAGGACTGGAATCTGAACACTTTAGTGCCGTGGAAATTTTCCAACTAAGAACGAATGTTCTCGGCTAGGAATTCATCAAACTTAAGGCAGCAATATTGATAATATTTTTGGGGTAGTTCAGGTTCGGCCGGACAAGTACTCAATATGAACAACAAACTCAACAACGACTCTGGGACATAGGTATCGGTATCTAGACCTAGAAACTGACTGGCTAGGGATATAAACCACTGAGTTTCTTCATTGAATTGGATAAGGTCTATAGGGTAAGATAGGTCGATGGGTTCACCATTGGGTTTAGAACAAGCCTTCAGAAAGGTTTCTTTACTTTTGTCTGTAGAATCTCTGAAATAACGTATAACATTTTCTTCCTGGTAGTTTTGGTATATATGGACAAATTCTTCTAGAATATGCAGGGTTTTGCAGACGATGGAATCCTAGACTGAACAAAGGATTTTAGACTTTGATTTATTCATAATGACACCTTTGGCAACAGAGAAATTTTCCACACACTATTCGACAAACTCAGGGCAATGGGGGGTTTTGCCAATAGAGAATAAATGGAAGAAGGATTTAAAAACACCACATGTATCTCTACCTCAGCCCTGAAGGATTTCCAATTTACTTCTGGCGGTTTCAATGGCTTCTCCCAACAGGATGGTATCAAAAATCTCGGCATTCTCATCTACCAGAATTTATTCTACCCTCCGACATGTGACCTCAGGTTCTACATCATCTCTCACCCCTACCACTTATACTGCTCCTATCACATCCATTTTGAAATAGCACTGAGGGGGTATCAAGGGCCTACCTTGTTATGTAGCACAGTCTCCTGGTTGGTCTGTGCTGGTGCTCTATATGTGGTTGGATATTCAGCGGCTTTGAGGTTTTGAAAAAGACAAATATTTCCAGCTTCACATGGACCCTTTTATAACTTTTCACTTAACATAAGCTTCACGCCCTTCCTGGGCGGCTTGCACCGTGGATATTACTCCTTGCGATATGAACCATTGGTATGTGAGGTTCTTTATGCTAGATCTTTCCTTACCTTATGCATGTGCAACTCAACTGTTAATCAAGATCGACTTTCTTCACAACTGTTGATCTGAGTGGACCCTACCAATTTTCGTGATGTGAGGTTCTAGTCCCCTCTGTGCTAGTTTATATTGCGAAATGAATTAGGATCGCTGATCTCCCTTCGCTCTTGTAGTGGCCGTCAATCTGAGTGACCCGTACCACTTTTCACAATCTGAAATCACTGTTGTGTCCTTGCTAATATAGGATGAAAAATCACTTACAACCATGGATCTTCTTGGATCCCAATCTCATCTATTAGATTCCTCCACCCTTTAACCCATTTCACAATATGGAAAAGTGGCTTTGGCCAGGAATGTTCACCGTGTGAAATTTTTTGATGCTGTTGATCTACAATCCGATCAGTCTCATCCTTCGATTATGAATCTCATTTAATGCTTTCAGTGCATCCAACATTCTCTTCTTCATCTTGCATCCCCGATCTATGGATTCTCTTGCCGCTTTTGATATTCATCACTCCAGAGTGGGGATTCCAATTTACATTGTCCTTTCCTCCATTTCCACCCTGGCTTATTCTAGTGGCTGAATGCTATATCGTATATGCCATCAGCCCCCCTGCAAACACTAGGTTGCCTTCCCAACACCTGTTGACAAGGCCAAAATTCCCATTTTTCTCTTATAACCAAAAACTTAATAGAGTGTTAACAAAGTGTAGACCCTGGTTGTGTACTGTTATAAACCCCACAATATTCCCTGTAGCTTTTGGCCTTCCGTCAATGTACAACATCACTCCTTTATTTTGATCATTTTCTTTCAGCTGTAAATAATTTGTAGACAATTCATATATGCACATACTTCTTATAAATTGGACCAGTCACATCCAATATGTGTAGTTGTAATAGGATCCAACATATTCCATCAATTCAATACATCTTCTGTAATCAACCATTATGCCATCTATGCAAAACAACCCCAAACCATGTAATGTCGATGGTGCAATTTGATGTATCCTCTCATTCACACAAAAATCTATGTTTAGTTAAGGAAGATCCTTGGGTACCCATTGTTTCACTAAATGTTGTACCTCAAGGGCACCTCGATGTCTCCTATGGTCTCATCTTCATAATAACATGACCCCCCTTTAGCGAGAAAATTTCGCATGCATCTTTGGAATTTTATTTTGATCTTTTGACATCTAGTTGATATACTTGTTGACCTTCTGAATGTCTCACTTTACTCTTGTATTCCCAAACTACCCTCACTTGAGGAAGATAGATCTGACAAATACCTATTTTTTTCTTCCTGCACCATGGGAAACATCATTCAAGGTTACATGTCACCAGTGTATTTCTCATGAAATGTGCCTTTAATCAATAGTGAGGTTTATGATTATTTTTTTCCATGAATGGTTAGGTTACGAATGTGGAATCGAGTACCTAAAGAAGAATTTATGACTGTAATACAAATATAGATCCATAAAAGTATTGCTGTAATAAATTCAAACATAATTTTCATCTCTTTCAACTTTAACACTCAACTGGTCACTGCGTTAAAGTTGGTCCTTGAGATGAGTTATCAATTGCAATTCACTCAACTTTACAACAACAATAACCCTATGCATTGAGTACACTTAGAGTAGGGTATCAAAGGTCATGTGGCCACATAACAATAAAACAATACAAGTAATAAGGTTAAGTCATCATATCAAAGGTGGTCAAGGTACCACACACAATAAGGGAGCTGTAATAAATTCAAACATAATTTTCATCTCTTTCAAATTTAACACTCCACTAGTCACTACGTTAAAGTTGGTCCTTGAAATGAGTTATCAATTCCAATGTACAAAACATAAACAATAACAAGATTAGTATGAATTTTAACTAATGAAAAATAATTAAAGAAGAATAGTAATGCTAGATAGATCTAGTTTGGACTTGCCTTATACTCAGACATTTTGAGTCAGTTCTTGTAACTGTAAGGACAAACTATCAGCATACATACCTTGAGAGAGATATATTAGAGTGTTGATGGTTTAGGTTCACATTTCATAGTTGGAGCTCACGGGTCGGAGATCACAGTTAACATTTCACAACACAAGTCTAGCAGCCCTAGAAGAGGTACCATAATAAAACATAAAATAAAGTTGAGTACACTTAGAGTAGGGTACCATATGTCATGTGGTCACATAACAATAAAACAATAAAAGTAATAAGGTTAAGTCATCATACCAAAGGTGTTCAAGGTACCACACAAAATAAGGGCACTAGGACCAAGTAGAAGATGAAGGACCATAAGTCAACTAGAAAGCACTGTTGTAATAAATTCAAAGATAATTTCCATCTCTTTCAACTTTAACACTCCACTTGTCATTGAGTTAAAGTTGGTCCTTGAGATGAGATATCAATTACAATGTACATGACATAAATTGTAACAAAATTTCGTCAAGTTTAACTAATGAACATTAATTAAAGAACAATAGTAATACTAGATAGATCTGGTTTGGATATTCTTTATACTCAGAAATTTTGAGTCAGCTCTTATCACTATAAGGACAAGCTGTCATAATACATACCTTGCGAGAGAGAGAGAGAGTTAGAGTGTTGATAGTTTAGCTTCACATTTCATGGTTGCAGCTCATTGGTTGGAGATCATGGTTCACATTTCACAGTTGCAGTTCATTAGTTGGAGATCATGGTTCACAACAAAAGTATAACAACCCTAGAAGAGGTACCATATCACCTTTGGTACCCTACTTTAAGTGTACTCAACTTTACAACAACAATAACCCTATGTAGCGTCCAACAAAGATCATATTTATACTTCTTTCATTCCAAGATACTCCAAGAGTGAAGTTATGAATATAATATATAAATTTGGAAACTATTATAGAATGGTAACTTAGGAAACCCTAGGTTTTAGGGTGGTTACCTGTAATGTTCCGGATCATATTTCAGAGATACTAACTCCAGACAAAGACTTGGTACATAAAATTGTCAAACTAGGTGCTAGGAAATTACTTGGAAGGACTCAAACTGAAAGGGATTATTCACAAAAGGAACTCATATTTTTGTTACCAATTTAATATACCTGATCTAATATACAGATCAGAATATTAACTTTCTACAAATTTATTAAAATTATGAATTAAAACTTGCACTCAATCAATCAATTTTTGGACTAGGCAGATAAGGGTATTTTGCCGATAAATTTATGAACAGGGAATCAGGATTAGGGAAGAAACCAAGGAAACTTTTAGTAATTAGAAATAATATTCCCTAACATATTTATATCAGGGACCATTTAGGTTTCAGAATCATCTATGCTGAGACTTACTCCCATGCTTCTGGGTCACCCAGCCGTGAAACTAGGAAGATTCTTTCACATCCAAGAACCAGTGGATTGGGGAAACTGATTTGGATTGGTAATAAGGTTATAATACATGTATATAAATTTTTATTCATGTTTTAAACAATTTTGGACAATCACAAGGAAGATTAAGGGTTGGACTATGAAAACTAGTTACAAGGATTATGCAACTGGTCAAGATTCAGTGCTTTCCAAATGAAATAAGGCAGGCACTAAATTTTGGTTTTAAATATGATATTTCATAATTATGGTGTTAACTAATGTTCAGAACATAAATTAAAACAAATGTACTTTTTTAGGTACATACAATTCTTCAAATTGGAAAACTAGTCATTTTAGCAATGAAATCTAGGTAGGGGTGTAAAATATTGATACTAAACTCAGTCAAAATAGATCAGAATGTTATGAAACTTGAAGAGACTGTAAATAATAAAATATAAATACCATGAGGTTTGAAATAATTCTCAAAATATTCATAGAGGTAACCTCCCATAGAAAACTCCAAAAAATATGACTCGGGAGCTAGGAAACCCAAGAAATTCGATCCCTGACCCTCACAAACTTTGGGAGTGACCTGAAGGTGGTATGAAGCTGATATTTAAAATTAAATTAGAAATCCGTATATATATATGGTCATATTTATGTCAAAATATCTATTAAATATCTCCAAATTTCTAGAAGAACATAAAATAGATAGAAGAAGAGAAGAGGAAGGGATGTCACTGATAGGAGGCCTAAAATCTCTCCAAGATGATCTAATAATGGAATTAAAGAGATATAGAAACCTGCAAACAATCTCCTTCAATAGATGAAATCTTCTCCTTAGCTTCAATAATACCTACAATGAACATGGGAAGAACAGGGGAGAAGGGGAACAAGGGACTTGGGGCACAACAACCAAGATAGTAAGGCTCACCACTAAGTATTGAACTTTAGTCTCCAATAAATACCAAAACATACATTAACCAAACTGAGTAATAGATCCCCCCCCTGTCTCTTTATAAACTTCTGGTGAGTTGTTTAATAGGCGGGTGACCTATGAGAGCAATTCATCCACAAAGAAACCCTAACCCTAGCCACATATGTTCCCTCCTTGAGTAATTGAAAAGTAGGGACCCTTTGTAAATTGTTTCCCTATCCATGTCATTCATTAAAATTGGAAACTTCCCCCTCCTTTGGCCTAGAGTTGTTTCTTTTTTCATTGCCAACTTTTTCTGCTTTTCCTGCTTCTATGCTGAGCCTCCAAAAAGGAAACTCCACCCTGTTGTCGCCTTTCACACACCTAGGTCACGTGGCAGAAATATTCAAGCCACTCGGTGTGTCCTTGGGGGCAAGTCTTGAGTCAAGGCTGTCACCTTGTTCTTGACTCCTCCATTTAGGCTCAACTCTANAGACGAGGGGGGGGGGGGACTCCTGATATACTCGAGAGTACTTGGAGTATGTCCAAAACTAAACCGTCAAGGTTACTTGAAAGGAATATGTGGGATGAATGGAGTCTCTGGGGTTATTGTTCATAACGCACCCATTAGGGCGTGACAGAGATCGGCGCCCCGATGTCACTTTTCAGGAGTTCCCGCTTCCTTTGGGTATTTTGCCATCGTAATGGTTTGATCTAGGTGTTGGATTTTCACCTCATGGTTTGTCAATTTGGGAGAGTGAATCCTAATTATTCTAGTCACTCAAGTGCTTTTGATACAACTTGACTGATCGGACAAACCACAGCCAATTGCAGAGCATACACACCAGAGGCTTGTCAATTTTAGTAAATTTTGAGATGGATGTTCTTGTTAAAAAGAAAACCCTCCAGGAACCTCTTTCAATCCAAGTGGATATAAGTCGGGAAATCAAGGAGGGGTTAATTTTATAATATTTGAAGAAACAATTGATGAAAAGGAAAACACAGATACACAATTCTGGTTTTCTAATTAGTCCTACCACGCATCTCTTTCCCCTTTCGGGTCAATATGGAAGTTGTGGGGTAAGTATTAAGATTAATTTGAAGTATAAAATATGGAATATTAAATTGATAATAAATCAAATTATACTACCCTACATATTAGAGCTGCACTGGTTTGAAAAGAGATGAACAAAAAGTTAAAAAATGACACCCATGCAAATCCCCCCAGGGGGGATGGTGAACAGGCTCGAAAGAGCCTATTCGAAAGGACCTTTTATTTTTATTAGAAGCAATTTAAAATATCAGAAAATTAAAATTGATGCACTTTGGTCCTTGTTATCTGGGACCCAAAGGCTTACGATAGGCTTGTAACAAGCTAGAATTAAAACACAGTGGTGGGGGAAGCTTTCGGGAAGCTCCGGTTCGTCCAAGAGTCAGAAATTGGGCAGAGACTCCTTCTATTTTTGTTAGACCTGATAAAAAAAAATGAGCAATCAAAATCAAATGTGCCCAAACACACTTTGAAAGTGTTTTGTGTCACTACACTAGTTACCAAAAAACATTAACTAAAATTTTGTTAAGTTGGGGTAATCTAGTTTTGCAAAAGGAACCAAGGAAAGCAAGATTTCCTTGGGATATTGGCTTGTTGTTTGGGAAGCCAATGATATGTGCACTTTTATTGCAGAATATGAAATTTTAAAGTACAACAAAGGAAACTACCTTAAAAGCAAGCTACAACGTTTCATTAAAATGCTTTGCAAAAAGAGGATAATTTCAGCTAGATCTCTTAAAATATAACTTCATATGCAAAAGGGAACTGAGATTAAAACTTAAGAAAGGATATTACTAACTAGATCTATATGTAATTTTCTTAATGAGATAGATCTAAGCAATAAGACTCTTTAAAAGTAACCAATTTGAAGAGAAATTAAGATTTTGACGGAGGAAGAGAGAGAAAGAGTGTTTGAAGCCTAGGAATGTTGGGCTTTGGATTTTGCTTTGGTGGAACACTAAGGGACTATGTCATTTAGAATATCTTGAAGATGAGTAGGATGCAAACCAATTCAACCTCTTCTACAAGAGAGATCACCTGCAACTTAGAAATCCTTGCACAAATAGATGGTTAAAACATAGGTGCTGCTGGAAGAGATAATTGGAAAGCATGCAATTAAACTTAAAATACATACAATTCCAACATATCTGAAACAAGTAGCAGTTAGAGCATAAATCAAACTAGAATAAACACTTACCCTAACAGGAGGGAGCTCTCTCCTTCAAGTCCAACAATTAACCAGCAAAAGAAATGATAAATAACACATATTATACCTCATGAGCATTTGACAATCAACATCCACACATGAAGAGAATTACACCATAGATCTTGCCTCCAAAGCTTCTTTATTCTAGAATAATAACCAATATAGTACAAGAGTCACATCACCTCAATCCCAGTTCTAACTAGCTTGGAAGAGGATGCTTGTGCTTGATTTATACAAAAACCAAGATATCCAGCCCAAGAGGGGCACAAATCCCAAGGAGATAGATCAAATCAGCCGATGGAGAGTCAATCAATGCAGATCTGAAGCTGAACTGAGCCGACTTGTCAATCGGGGGCATGATTGAGCTGACACATCAACCCATAAATTGACACATCAACCCATAAACCAACACATCAGTCTATAGAGCTCTCGGGAGAACCCACACATGTGGAGGAGAGAGAGAGGGTGCAATTCCCCATAAATACTGCTGAATATCAACTCTGGATCTGATTTGATCACCTCCTTCAGTCAAGGATTTGTCAGATCCAGTCAATCTGGTTCAAATCTGACTTATTTCAATCAAATCGGCTGAGAATCCATTGATCTATGATTTTGGATTTGCTCCATTATTCGTCAATTTATTAATTAAAATAATCAATAAATGATTTCTTGGGGATTTTTGACCTGAGTGATGGAAAATCACTCAAAACTAGGAAATAGTGGGTCCATGGGTTTACATGGTGCTCTTAACTTGAAAATGAGCACCTACATGACTAAAACTGATTATTTGGCCCACCTTTATTACAAAATCAATTTTCCAATTAAACAATTAAAAAATAGCCTAAGTTTTGGAAAAATTAAATTTTAATAAAAAAACATTGAAAAAACTAAAAAAAATGAAAAATTGAAAAAACCTAGGGGGACTTAGACATGTTCATATGACTCGACCATGATGTCTAAAATGTTTATACATTGACACATAGACTCTAATAACCTCAATAGGCCTAAATACCAAGCCGACCACCCCAACTTTGGAGGTATGGAGTGAAAAACTCAGAAATTATCAGTCGTTTATTCAACAACCAATAACAACCAAGGGAAAAAACACTCTGGGATGATTGGATTGAAAAATAAAGTATAAGAGACCGAGTCTTTTACATACACTATCATGCTAGAACTTTTATTACAATTCCCCCATGGGGTATGAACATGTGATATAGTACAACAAGCACTTCCCAAAAGTACTTCCGAAGGTCTTATGAAGTCCGAGCAAGTTAGCCTTGTTTGGTTCACCAGGCCCACTTGATGAAAAACCACCATTAGAGGAAATTTCAACTCAAAATGGGCCTCCTAAAATGAACTAATAAAATAATAGTTAAAATAATAAAATAATATTTATTAATTTTGGAGGAAGAAAAGAAAAAAACTACTTTTTTGTTTGTATTTTTGACATATCTCCCCGTGTTTTTACTGAAATTTCGATCGGGAGAGCTCGTTGGATTCATAATTAAATTCCACATCCAATGAGTACCCGCTCGGCATACTTTTGATGGACCCCTCTACCCCAAAAACAAGAAATACCTGAAAAAAATGGAATGATGATCTCATCATTCCATTTTTTCAGGTATTTCTTGTTTTTTGGGTAGCGGGATCCGTCAAAAGTATGCCGAGTGGGTACTCGTTGGATTCAAAATTTAATTCCGCATCCAACGAGATCTCCTGATCGAAATTTGAGTAAAAACACAGGGAGATATGCCAAAAATATAAACAAAATAAGTAGTTTTTTTATGATACCTATCCCCAAATTTATATTAAAAAAGTGTTTAATACCTATAAAGTATTTCAAATTTAAAGCAATTTCATTGGCTAACACATGATGAAATGGAATTTAAATAAAAGTTAAAAGGCCCATTTTGAGTTGAAATTTCCTCTAATGTAAGTACAACTTAGGTGGTAACATTCTGGCTCCAACTGTGGGACGTGTGCTCGATCTGGTCTTTAAGTCAAGGAGAGGATACAAGATCACGAGAATCTCTGGTTTATATACCCTGTAAAAACATTTCAACTTGACAAGAAAAACCTTAGTAGCACAAGTTTTATAAAAAACAAAATGAACCACTAAGCTGATTTATTTAAACAAAATAAATGTAATTAACTAATGAAGAAAAAGTTTTATTATAGCGAAGTACAAAACATAAATGCAGAAAGTAAATGCTCTCTTTTAGGAGCCTATTTTCCTACTCTAAGCATGATATAAAAAGGTTAGGTGTAATAAAAAATCTAATGTAACCACCTAAGCATTTTATTAACATAATTTTTTTTTTCCTTGTCTTTGGTTACCAGCCAAAGTAAGGATACCTTATTCAGAAATTGCAAACCTGCATGATGATTCAGAATGGGTGGGATGGATGGGAGATCATAGGCATGAATAATGTCATAAAAATTCTTCCCCAACTTGTATGTGCTCATGCAGGTTGCTTTTATCCATGACTGGATAGGACTGATATAACAATCAGAATGATGAGGCAGACTGACTACACCATCATATTGATCACCGGGGCTTATCAAATGATAACTTGTTGCACAAGCCCCAAGTAGCTCCAAATCATAAGGAACCTCTATATGTGAAAAAGATGGCTCAAACTGATATTCCACTGATTGCATCACATCTAACTTTTCACAATACTATTTCTCAATGTCTTCATTACTGATACCCTTGTGCGGCTTTGCATAGTATGACTCTGAATGATCACATGAAAATTATGAATGCTCCTCTTCCATACTAAGGTTTTCGCAGCCATCCAGATCTGTGCTCCCCTCTATGGACGTATTGTAGATTGGACTTCCACAAATTTTTGAATATACACTCCCATTGTTGGACATATCATGGATGGGATTCTCCATAAGATTTTCACAAGTTGGATTATCTATGAAATTCCAATAGTCATCATTTCCATCCGTGTCATATGTGGGGGAGTCTTCATCCATGGAATCATGCTCCTGCCTATCCATGTCTTCCTTGTATTCATAACAATCTTCTTCAGATAAAATGTTACAAGGCAATAAACTTTCCAAACCTTCATCAACACGTGGAGAACAACGTCTAGTGTCACCACACACCATACTGATCTTATCATAAGTTTCTTTATAGGCTTCGGTTATGATATCATGAAGAGGATCTTCAATATTATCTTCAATCAAGGAAAATTTTTGGACATATTCAATGGGACCACTTGAGATGTGTTGCTCAGTGGGTTTCTCTAGAGGGATTTTTGGAAAAATATCAGCATTGCAACACACTTGAGAATACCTCAAATATTCAATGTTTTCAGCTATGGTGACATGAGGAGAGTCTTCAACAATGTGTTCCATCATGGGCTCCTCCTGAAGCTCTTCAATAGGATCATCTTGGATTTTCCCTTCAGCAGAATCGTGTTGTGTATTGGGAGATACCTCATATTCTTTAATAAGCTGCTTAATTACTTCCTTTCTCGAATAACTATGAGGAAACTCTTTAATGGGAGTATCATGGACCTCCTCGTCACTTAAATGTTCAAGAAGTGATTCCAAGTCTTCAATACTTTGTATCATGGAAAGAGGTCCATCATATGTTTCCGTGTGATACTCTGTCCCAAATAGGTAGAAGGTACAAATATTTTCAAGGAACTTTTTTAAACCATTCATACTACCCCTACTATCATGCTACTGCTCTAAAAAAATCCAAAGGAAGCTTGGAAAATAAGTTATACATTTATTAGGAAGGCCCTAATAGAACCAACAACAGGCCTCACCCCAAAAATTACTAGCAAACATTTCCATCATACTATCTTCATGAAGAATATTGGAGTCAACAATCAGCTAAAGGAAAAATTTGACATGCCAGATGGCCGAATTACCATAATTTCCATAAACTGCTGGAAGCCAGTTATATGCATCCCCTAAACCATTACAATAGTTAGGAAAACCTGGGATGTTTGAGAAATTGATAGGCTAAAACATTACGGTTAACTGGGCACCATATTTCTCCTTTAATTCATCCATATCAAAAATTAATAGCATGAATTTGATATAATGATTAAACCTTGTATTGAAAAGGTGGAGCTATCAAGTGATGAGATTTAAAGGTTTTAACATGTCGCATGGGCTCATCTACACACAACAAAACTTCACAAGTTTATGAGACAACATGGTTTTATCCCTTCGATGGAGTCGCCATGTGAAAAAGAAAAATACGCATTTATAAATCTTTTCACAAAAATTATTTTTTGCTTTTCTTTGTAAAAATAAAAACTGGAAAAAAGTCAGCGGAGTCGCCAGATGAAAATTAAAGATCTACTGTAAGCATTCATCAAACAAATAAAAAAAAAAATGAAGAAAACAAAAGTCGTACTCAGGAATAAAAAGATTTATCCCTGGAAACGACGCCAAAAAGTGTTGTCGCCTTTCACACACCTGGGTCACGTGGCAAAAATATTCAAGCCACTCGGTGTGTCCTTGGGGGCAAGTCTTGAGTCAAGGCTATCACCTTGTTCTTGACTCCTCCGTTTAGGCTCAACTCCTAATGAAGCCAAGGGGGGTAGGCCCTATTAAGTTACTAAGGCAAAATTATTTAGTAAGGTGATGTTAAATTGAATGAGTTACTTAGGAGTTTGAAATTTAAACATAAACAAACATAGATGACAAGATACAAAATGAGCGCACGAAAGCACAATGCTGAGACACAATATATATATATATATATATAAATAAAATAGCCAGTGCCTTAAAATGGAGTCAAAAGATAATCAATGTACTTGCATGTGCTTGGAGTGAAAGTTTTGCGATTGCCTTTTGGTACGTTTTAAGTTAATGTGAAATATGAGTTGATTAAAATTAGGCGAGGGGGGGGACTCCAAATATACCCGAGAGTACTTGGAGTATGTCCAAAACTAAACCGTCAAGGCTACCCGCAAGGAATATGTGGGATGAATGGAGTCTCTGAGGCTATTGTTCATAACGCACCCGTTAGGGTGTGACAGAGATTGACACCCCGATGTCACTTTTCAGGAGTTCCTGCTTCCTTTGGGTATTTTTCCGCCGTAATGGTTTGATCTAGGTGTTGGATTTTCACCTGATGGTTTGTCAACTTGGGAGAGTGAATCCTAATTATTCTAGTCACTCAAGTGCTTTTGATACATCTTGACTGATCGGACGAATCGTAGCCAAGTGCAGAGCATACACACCGGAGTCTTGTCAATTTTAGTAAATTTTGAGATGGGTGTTCTTGTTAAAAAGAAAACCCTCCAGGAACCTCTTTCGATCGAAGTGGATCTCAATCAGGGAATAAAGGAGGGGTTAATTTTATAATAGTTTATGAAACAATTGATGAAAAGGAAAATACAGATACACAATTCTGGTTTTATAATTAGTCCTACCACGCATCTCTTTCCCCTTTCAGGTCAATCGGGAAGTCATGGGGTAAGTATTAATATTACTTTGAAATATCAAATATGGAATATGAAATTGATAATAAATCAAAGTATACTACCCTGCAGATTAGAGCTATGCTAGTTTGAAAAGAGATGAACAAAAAGTAAAAAAATGACACCGACGCAAATCCCCCCAGGGGGGATGGTGAATAGGCTCGAAAGAGCCTATTCGAAAGGACCATTTATTTTTATTAGAAGAAATTTACAATATCAGCAAATTAAAATCGATGCACTTTGGTCCTTGTTGTCTGGGATCCAAAGGCTTACAATAGGCTTGTAACAAGCTAGAATTAAAACACAGTGGTGGGGGAAGCTTCCAGGAAGCTCATGTTTGTCCAAGAGTCGGAAATCGGGCAAAGTCTCCGTATATTTTTATTAAACCTGCTAAAAAACAGCAAGCAATAAAAATCAAATGTGCCTAAACACACTTTGAAAGTGTTTTGGGTCACTACACTAGTTACCAAAAAAAACTTAAGTAAAATTTTGTTAAGTTGGGGTAATCTAGTTTTGCAAAAGGAACCAAGGAAAGATTTGGCTTGCTGTTTGGGAAGCCAATGAGATGTGTACTTTTATTTCAGAATATGAAATTTTAAAGTACAGCAAAGGAAACTAGCTTAAAAGCAAGCTACAAATTTTCATTAAAATGCTTGCAAAAAGAGGATAATTTCAGCTAGATCTCTTAAAATATAACTTCATATGCAAAACAGAACTGAGATCCAAACTTAAGAAAGGATATTAATAACTAGATCTATATGTAATTTTCTTAATGAGACAGATATAAGCAATAATACTCTTTAAAAGTAACCAATTTGAAGAGAAACAAAGATTTTGACGGAGGAAGAGAGAGAAAGAGTGTTTGAAGCCTGGGAATGTTGGGCTTTGGATTCTGCTTTGGTGGAACACCGAGGGACTATTTCATTCAAAATATATTGAATATGAGGAGGATGCAAACTAGCTCAACCTCTTCTACAAGAGAGATCACCTGCAACTTAGAAATCCTTGCACAAATAGATGGTTAAAACATAGGTGCTGCTGGAAGAGATAATTGGAAAGCATGCAATTAAACTTAAAATACATACAAATCCAAAATATCTAAAACAAGAAGCAGTAAGAGCATAAATAAAACTAGAATAAACTCTTACCCTAACAGGAGGGAGCTCTCTCCTTCAAGGCCAACAATTAACCAGCAAAAGAAATGATAAATAACATAGATTATACCTCATAAGCATTTGAAAATCAACATCCACACATGAAGAGCATTACACCATAGGTCTTTCCTCCTAAGCTTCTTTATTCGAGAACAATAAAAAATACAGTACAAGAGCCATAGCACCTCAATCCTAGTTCTAACTAGCTTGGAAGAGGATCCTTGTGCTTAATTTATACAAAAACTAGGAGATCCATCCCAGGGGGGGGGCGCAAATCCCAAGGAGACCGATCAAATCAGCTGATGGAGAGTCAATCAATGCATATCTGAAGCTGAACTGAGCCTACTTGTCAATCAGATGCTTGATTGAGCTAACACATCAACCCATAAACCGACACATCAGTCCACAGAGCTCCCAGTAGAGCCCACACATGTGGAGGAGAGAGAGAGGGCGCAATTCCCCATAAAGACTGCTGAAGATCAACTCTGGATCTGATTTGATCACCTCCTTCAATCAAGTATTTGTCAGATCTAGTCAATCTGGTTCAGATCTGACTGATTTCAATCAAATTGGCTGAGAATCCACTGATCTATGATTTTGTATTTTCTCCATTATTCATCAATTTATTAATTAAAATAATCAATAAATGATTTTTTGGGGCTTTCTGACTTGAGTGATGGAAAATCACTCAAAACTAGGAAATAGTGGGTCCATGGGTTTACATGGTGCTCTTAGCTTGAAAATGAGCACCTACATGACTAAAACTGATTATTTGCCCCACCTTTATTACAAAATCAATTTTTCCAATTAAACTATTAAAAAATAGCCTAAGTTTTGGAAAAATTAAATTTTAATAAAAAAACATTGAAAAAACTAAAAAAATGAAAAATTGAAAAAACCTAGGGGTACTTAGACATGTTCATATGACTCGACCATGATTTCTAGCATGTTTATACATTGACACATAGACTCTAATAACCTCAATAGGCCTAAATGCCAAGCCGACCACCCCAACTTTGGAGGTATGGAGTGAAAAACTCAGAAATTATGAGTCGTTTATTCAACAACCAATAATAACCAAGGGAAAAAACACCATGGGCTGATCGGATTAACAAATAAATTCTAAGATACTGAGTCTTTTACAGACACTATCATGCTAGAACATTTATTACAATTCCCCCATGGGGTATGAACATGTCATATAGTACAACAAGCACTTCCCAGAAGTACTTCCGAAGGTCTTCTAAAGTTCGAGCAAGTTATCCTTGTCCGGTTCACCAGGCCCACTTGATGAAAAACCACTAAGTACAACTTAGGTGGTAACATTCTGGCTCCAACTGTGGGACGTGTGCTCGATTTGGTCTTTAAGGCAAGGAGAGGATACAAGATCACCAGAATCTCTGGTTTATATACCCTGTAAAAACATTTCAACTTGACAAGAAAAACCTCAGTAGCAAAAGTTTTATAAAAAACGAAATGAACCACTAAGCTGATTTATTTAAACAAAATAAATGTAATTAACTAATGAAGAAAAAGTTTTATTATAGCGAAGTACAAAACATAAATGCAGAAAGTAAATGCTGTCTTTTAGGAGCCTATTTTCCTACTCTAACCATGATATAAAAATGTTAGGTGTAATAAAAAATCCAATGTAACCACCTAAGCATTTTATTAACATAAATTTTTTTTTCCTTGTCTTTGGTTACCAGCCAAAGTAAGGATACCTTATTCAAAAATTGCAAAACTGCATGATGATTCAGAATGGGTGTGATGGATGGGAGATCATAGGCATGAATAATGTCATAAAAATTCTTCCCCAACTTGTATGTGCTCATGCAGGTTTCTTCTATCCATGACTAGATAGGACTGATATACCAATCAGAATGATGAGGCAGACTAACTACATCATCATACTGATCACCGGGGTTTATCAAATGATAACTTGTTGCACAAGCCCCAAGTAGCTCCAAATCATAAGGAACCTCTATATGTGAAAAAGATGGCTGAGACTGATATTCCACTGACTGCATCACATCTGACGTTTCACAATACTGTTTCTCAATGTCTTCATTACTGATACCCTTGTGCGGCTCTGCATGGTATGACTCTGAATGATCACATGAAAATTCTGAATGCTCCTCTTCCATACTAAGGTTTTCCCAGGCATCCAGATCCGTGCTCCCCTCTATGGATGTATTGTAGATTGGACTTCCACAAATTTTTTAATAGACACTCCCATTGTTGGACATATCATGGATGGGATTCTCCATAAGATTTTCACAAGTTGGATTATCTATGAAATTCCAATAGTCATCACTACCATCCGTGTCATATGTGGGGGACTCTTCATCCATGGAATCATGCTCCTACCTATCCACGTCTTCCTTGTATTCATAACAATCTTCTTCAGATAAAATGTTACAAGGCAATAAACTTTCCAAACCTTCATCAACATGTGGAGAACAAGGTCTAGTGTCACCACACACCATACTGATCTTATCATAAGTTTCTTGGTAGGCTTCTGTTATGATATCATGAAGAGGATCTTCAATATTATCTTCAATCAAGGAAACTTTTTGGACATATTCAATGGGACCACTTGGGATGTGTTGCTCAGTAGGTTTCTCTAGAGGGATTTTTGGAAAAATATCAGCATTGCAACACACTTGAGAATACCTCAAAAATTCAATGTTTTCAGCTATGGTGACATTAGGAGAGTCTTCAATAATGTGTTCCATCATGGGCTCCTCCTGAAGCTCTTCAATAGGATCATCTTGGATTTTCCCTTCCTCAGAATCTTGCTATATATTGGGAGATACCTCATATTCTTTCATAAGTTGCTTAATTACTTCCTTTCTCGAATAACTATGAGGAAACTCTTTGATGGGAGTATCATGGAACTCCTCTTCACTTAAATGTTCAAGAAGTGATTCCAAGTCTTCAATACTTTGTATCATGGCAAAAGGTCCGTCATATGTTTCCGTGTGATACTCTATCCCAAATAGGTAGAAGGTATAGATCTTTTCAAGGAACTTTTTTAAACCATTCATACTACTCCTACTATCATGCTACTGCTCTAAAAACATCCAAAGGAAGCTTGGAAAAGAAGTTATACATTTATTAGGAAGGCCCTGATAGAACCAAAAAAAGGCCTCACCCCAAAAGGTACTAGCAAACATTTCCATCATATTGTCTTCATGAAGAATATTGGAGTCAACAATCAGCTGAAGGAAAGGTTTGACATGCCAGATGGCCGAATCACCATAATTTCCATAAAATGCTGGAAGCCAGTTATATGCATCCCCCAAACCATTACAACAGTTAGGAAAACCTGGGATGTTTGAGAAATCGATAGGTTGAAACATTATGGTTAACTGGGAACCATATTTCTCCTTTAATTCATCCATATCAAAAATTAATAGTATGCATTTGATATAATGATTAAACCTTGTACTGAAAAGGTGGAGCTGTCAGGTGATGAGATTTAAAGGTTTTAACATGTCGCATGGGCTCATCTACACACAACAAAACTTCACAAGTTTATGAGATAACAGGGTTTTATCCCTTCGATGAAGTCGCCATGTGAAAAAGAAAAATAAGCATTTATAAATCTTTTCACAAAAATTATTTTTTGCTCTTCTTTGTAAAAATAAAAACTGGAAAAAAGTCAGCGGGGTCGCCAGATGAAAATTAAAGATCTACTCTAAGCATTCATCAAACAAAGCAAAAACAAAAAGGAAGAAAACAAAAGTCGTACTCGGGAATAAAAAGATTTATCCCTGGCAATGGTGCCAAAAAGTGTTGCCGCTTTTCAGAAACCTGGGTCACGTGGCAAAAATATTCAAGCCACTCGGTGTGTCCTTGGGGGCAAGTCTTGAGTCAAGGTTGTCACCTTGTTCTTGACTCCTCTGTTTAGGCTCAACTCCTAATGAAGCCAAGGGGGGTAGACCCTATTAAGTTACTAAGGAAAAATTATTTAGTATGGTGATGTTAAATTGAATGAGTTACTTAGGAGTTTGAAATTTAACCATAAACAAACATAGATGACAAGATACAAAATGAGCGCATGAAAGCACAATGCTAAGACACAATATATATATATATATAGCCAGTTCCTTAAAATGGAGTCAAAATATAATCAATGTACTTGCATGTTCTTGGACTGAAATTTTTGCGATTGCCTTTTGGTACGTTTTAAGTTAATGTGAAATATGAGTTGATTAAAATTAGACGAGGGGGGGGGGGACTCCTGATATACCCGAGAGTACTTGGAGTATGTCCAAAACTAAACCGTCAAGGCTACTTGCAAGGAATATGTGGGATGAATGGAGTCTCTGGGGTTATTGTTCATAACGCACCCATTAGGGCGTGACAGAGATCGGCGCCCTGATGTCACTTTTCAGGAGTTCCCGCTTCCTTTGGGTATTTTGCCATCGTAATGGTTTGATCTAGGTGTTGGATTTTCGCCTGATGGTTTGTCAATTTGGGAGAGTGAATCCTAATTATTCTAGTCACTCAACTGCTTTTGATACAGCTTGACTGATCGGACAAACCACAGCCAATTGTAGAGCATACACACCAGAGTCTTGTCAATTTTAGTAAATTTTGAGATGGATGTTCTTGTTAAAAATAAAACCCTCCAGGAACCTCTTTCAATCCAAGTGGATATCAATCAGGGAATCAAGGAGGGGTTAATTTTATAATAGTTTATGAAACAATTGATGAAAAGGAAAATACAGATACACAATTCCGGTTTTCTAATTAGTCCTACCACGCATCTCTTTCCCCTTTCGGGTCAATTAGGAAGTCGTGGGGTAAGTATTAATATTACTTTGAAATCTAAAATATGGAATATAAAATTGATAAGAAATCAAAGTATACTACCTTGCAGATTAGAGCTACGCTAGTTTGAAAAGAGATGAACAAAAAGTAAAAAATTGACACCGATGCAAACCCCCCTAGGGGGGTTGGTGAATAGGCTCGAAAGAGCCTATTCAAAAGGACCTTTTCTTTTTATTAGAAGCGATTTAAAATATCATAAAATTAAAATTGATGCACTTTGGTCCTTGTTATATGGGATCCAAAGGATTACAATAGGCTTGTAACAAGCTAGAATTAAAACACAGTGGTGGGGGAAGCTTCCAGGAAGCTCCGGTTTGTCCAAGAGTTGGAAATTGGGCAGAGTCTCCTTCTCTTTTTTTTAGACCTTCTAAAAAACAGCTATCAATCAAAATAAAATGTTCCCAAACACACTTTGAAAGTGTTTTGGGTCACTACACTAGTTACCAAAAAAAACTTAAGTAAAATTTTGTTAAGTTGGGGTAATCTAGTTTTGCAAAAGGAACCAAGGAAAGATTTGGCTTGCTGTTTGGGAAGCCAATGAGATGTGTACTTTTATTGTAGAATATGAAATTTTAAAGTACAGCAAAGGAAACTAGCTTAAAAGCAAGCTACAAATTTTCATTAAAATGCTTGCAAAAAGAGGATAATTTCAGCTAGATCTCTTAAAATATAACTTCATATGCAAAACGGAACTGAGATCCAAACTTAAGAAAGGATATTACTAACTAGATATATATGTAATTTTTTTAATGAGACATATCTAAGCAATAAGACTCTTTAAAAGTATCCAATTTGAAGAGAAATTAAGATTCTGACGGAGGAAGAGAGAGAAAGAGTGTTTGAAGCCTGGGAATGTTGGGCTTTGGATTCTGCTTTGGTGGAACACCGAGGGACTATGTCATTTAGAATATCTTGAATATGAGGAGGATGCAAACCAGATCAACCTTTTCTACAAGCGAGATCACCTGCAACTTAGAAATCCTTGCACAAACAGATGGTTAAAACGTAGGTGCTGCTAGAAGAGATAATTGGAAAGCATGCAATTAAACTTAAAATACATACAACTCCAACATATCTGAAACAAGCAGCAGTAAGAACATAAATCAAACTAGAATAAAATCTTACCCTAACAGGAGGGAGCTCTCTCCTTCAAGGCCAACAATTAACTAGCAAAATCAATAATAAATAACACAGATTATACCTCATAAGCATTTGACAATCAACATCCACACATGAAGAGCATTACACCATAGATCTTGCCTCCAAAGCTTCTTTATTCCAGAATAATAAAAAATATAGTACAAGAGCCACAACACCTCAATCCCAGTTCTAACTAGCTTGGAAGACGTTTCTTGTGCTTTATTTATACAAAAACCAGGAGATCCATCCCAGTGGGGCACAAATCCCAAGGAGATAGATCAAATCAGATGATGGAGAGTCAATCAATGCAGATCTGAAGCTGAATTGAGCCTACTTGTCAATTGGAGGCTTGATTGAGCTGACACATCAACCCATAAACCGACACATCAGTCCACAGAGCTCCCAGGAGAGCCCACACATGTGGAGGAAAGAGAGAGGGCGCAATTCCCCATAAAGACTGCTGAAGATCAACTCTGGATCTGATTTGATCACCTCCTTCAGTCAAGGATTTGTCAGATCCAGTCAATCTGGTTCAGATATGACTGATTTCAATCAAATCGGCTGAGAATCCATTGATCTATGATTTTGTATTTGCTCCATTATTCATCAATTTATTAATTAAAATAATCAATAAATGATTTTTGGGGGCTTTCTGACCTGAGTGATGGAAAATCACTCAAAACTAGGAAATAGTGGGTCCATGGGTTTACATGGTGCTCTTAGCATGAAAATGAGCACCTACATGACTGAAACTAATTATTTGGCCCACCTTTATTACAAAATCATATTTTCCAATTAAATTATTAAAAAATAGCCTAAGTTTTGGAAAAAATAAATTTTAATTAAAAAACACTAAAAAACAAAAAAATTGAAAAATTGAAAAAACCTAGGGGGACATAGACATGTTCATATGACTCGACCATGATGTCTAGCATGTTTATACATTGATACATAGACTCTAGTAACCTCAGTAGGCCTAAATTCCAAGCCGACCACCCCAACTTTGGAGGTATGGAGTGAAAAACTTAGAAATTATTAGTCGTTTATTCAACAACCAATAATGACCAAGGGAGAAAACACCATGGGCTGATCGGATTAACAAATAAAGTATAAGAGACTGAGTCTTTTATAGACACTATCATGCTAGAAAATTTATAACAATTCCTCCATGGGGTACGAATATGTGATATAGTACAAAAAGCACTTCCCAGAAGTACTTCTGAAGGTCTTCTGAAGTCCGAACAAGTTATCCTTCTTCGGTTCACCAGGCTCACTTGATGAAAAACCACTAAGTACAACTTAGGTGGTAACACACTCTCCTTTGTCAATTGTTTCCTGCTTTTCCATAGACATTTTTTTTTGTCTTTCCTTTTGTTTGTGGCTTTCACACACCTGGGGGGAACATGGCAGAAATATTCAAGCCACTCGTTGTGTCCTTGGGGGCAAGTCTTGAGTCAAGGCTGTCACCTTGTTCTTGACTCCTCTGTTTAGGCTCAACTCCTAATGAAGCCAAGTGGGGTAGACCCTATTAAGTTACTAAGGAAAAATTATTTAGTATGGTGATGTTAAACTAAATGAGTTACTTAGGACTTTGAAATTTAACCATAAACAACCATAGATGACAAGATAAAAAATGAGCACACGAAAGCACAATGCTGAGACACAATATATATATATATGTATATATATAGAAAGAAATAAAGAAAATAGCCAGTGCCTTAAAATGGAGTCATAAAATAATCAATGTACTTGCATTTGCTCGGAGTGAATGTTTTGCGATTGCCTCTTTGTATGTTTTAAGTTAATGTGAAATACGAGTTGATTAAAATTAGGTAAGGGGGGGACTGTTGGAGTAGGGCCCCGCAGCTACAGGAAAAGCTGCTATTTTTGGTAGAAGATGGACAATTTTTGGAGGAAAGACAGTTTTGGCGATGCCGATAAGCTAGTGATATAAGAGATGCGATAAAGGTACGACGCCATAGCGCATTTCCCGCCACGGATAGCAGGCCGGAAATCTCGGCGATCGGAACAAGGAAGTCCAAGGAAACAGTACTTGAAGCGGCTGAGAAGAGAGCTCAACCACTGCATTTAAGGTAGCGGCGACGACAGGAGGGCTCAGTGACCCTCATAAATGGAGAAGGAGCAACGGGCCGAGGTATTAAAGATAAAGGACAGAAGGGGAGCGATCGAGGAAGCAGACACGGGAAATTGCGGAAGACTGTAGGAAGTTGTGGTGTGACCGGTAAGCGGCGGTTCAAAGTACAGATAGGACGACTGTCACAGTTAGGGTTTTGGGTTACTGTTGGGATAGGCCCACAGTTTTGTATCATGGTGAGACCTTCGGGCCACCTATTTAAGCATGTATTTTGTATTATGAAGGGTTGGTTGGGTTTTTTTGGTTGTTACTAGTTATCGTCAGTATTGTAAGACATTGAGGAAGAGTCGAGCTCTGGTTCTGTCATTAAGTCTGTAGTTATCTTACTGTAACCAGTGGCCGGCTCCTTGAGCATGAATGTAACAATCCACAGGTATTGAGAGAGAGAGGAAGGGTATATTATAAGAAGAAAGCATTATAGGAAGAGAAGAGATCTAAGAGAAGGGCTCCCAACTGTGTGCATGGAGTTTCCCAGAACATCTCAAGCTGCATAAGAGGTTGCAGTGGAACTGTGTATACTCTCTCAAGATATAATAGAAACACAGTTCCTGTGGACGTATCTTCCCCCCTGGAAGTGAACCACGTACATCCGTGTGTTGTGCGACTGTTTCATGTGATTGTGCTATACTTATTTGCTATATGTTATCTGTTACATGAACTTTGATTATCAGTTAATGAATGTATGTATGCTATCCTTCAGTTTATATTAACATAGAAGGTTAAATGTGAGTTGAATGTGTCGAGTATTCTGTATATGAGTTTATCAGTGCTTGATTCACGAAAGCTAACAACTACGGTGTTAAGTGGCTTCTGCATATTTAGTTTAGCGAGTTGAGCTTAATTGATGTTAAGCGTAATTGATGTGAAGTGTGCTAACTATAGGAGCTTAAGTGAAGTTGTTTAACACCCTGAGGAAGGTTAACTGAGCTATTATACCCAGGGAGGAGGCCTCTGGACCTTGAGAGTTGATGAGCATATTGAGTCTTATTGTAGGAAATATCACAACGTAGAAAGGTGATATCGCACTGTTGGGGGAGCTGCGGTGTGAGATATCGCAGGTTAAGAGTTGAGAAGAAGAGAAAGTTGCACATCGTCCTAGAAGCTGCGATGCGATAAGAGTCAGTCCCATAGCAGAGTCAGCTAGGAAGAGAGAAGTATCCCTTGCTAAGAGATTTAGCTCGTTAAGTAGAGTCAAGAGGACCTAGGATGCTACAGAACCTAGTTGAGGAAACCTGATTCTTCAACCACCCCATCTAGGATCACTTTAGGTGAGACTTCAGGCTGTTCCATGATCTATTTTTGAAAGGGCCAGTGAGTGAGGGGTTTTGTTGGTACAATAAAGTAAACCCGGGTCTACGCAGTAAGGCCAACAGGGACTCTAGATATACCCGAGAGTACTGGGAGTATGTCCAAAACTAAACCTCCATGGCTACCCGCAAGGAATATGTGGGATGAATGGAGTCTCTGAGACTATTGTTCATCATGCACCCAAAGGTGTAACAAATATTGGCACCTCAAGGTCACTTTTCAGTAGTTCCCGCTTCCTTTGGGTATTTTGCCACTGCTTACGGTTTGATCAAGGAGTTGGATTTTCTCCTGATGGTGGTTGATTGGGGAAGGTGAAGATTAATTAAACTAGTCACTCACATTGCTTTTGATGTAGCTTGACTGATCGAACCAACTGCAGCCAAGTATATAGCATACACACCAGAGTCTTGTCAATTTTAGTGAGTTTTAAAGGATGTGTTTTCTTAGAAAGAATAACCCTCCAGGAACCTCTTTCAGTCCAAGTGGACCTCAATCGGGGAATCAAGGAGGGGTTTGATTTTAGAAAAATTACTTACATAAATTAATGATAAGCATCAAGTATAAATAAATCACAATTTTTCTAATCATTCCTACCATGCATCTCTTTCCCCTTGCGGGTCAATCGGGAAGTCATGGGGTAAGTATTCAAGTTACTTTGATACTGAAATGTGGAATATATGACAAATTAATAAAATCATGTTGTTCTGCATGAATGAAACTAATCTAAAGAGAACATAAATAATACAATGCAAAAAATAACAAAAAAGGCGCGAATCCCCCCAGGGGGGATGGGGAATGGGCTTGAAAGAGCCTATTCAGAGAATTTTTTTATTATATGTTGTTATAATATTAGTAAAATGATATGAATCCTCTTTTTTCTTATATAGGATGAACCAATATCTTACAACTTTCCTAAAATTTAAAATTTACCGTCAAAAGGGAGCCCCCTGGGGGGATTTGAATGATCCCAAATCCACTTTCGAACAGCAGCTTCCCTTATTTTTGTTATGCCTTATAAAATATAGTGAGCATGTTAGAATGAAATATTCCCAAAATGACTTTGAAATTACCTTTGGGTCAGCCTACTTTAAACCAAACAAAACCGAGTTAAAACTAGCTAAAACGGTGAAAAAGGAACCAAGGAAGGCAAGATTTTCTTGGGATCTTGGATTCATGTTTTGGAAGCAAATGAGATATGAACTGATTGATGGATTTAATCTTTTTAAAACAGAAACAGAAATCTAACGCATGAAACCTATGGATTTTCTTTAAACTGCCATGCAAAACAGATCACGATTTACCTGAACTAGATCTAGAATGCTTAATGAGGCCTTTTAGAAATGAGATCTATATTATGAGATTTGAAATAATATATCTGTGTAAGTTTTAATCTAATATGAAATATATAAATTATAACAAATCTTTTAACCAAAGTAAGCAGGTAAGATTTGGATTTTTATAAAGAGGAAGAGAGAGAAAGAGTGTTGGAAGCCTTGAAGATCAACCGTGGAGCTTTCTGGTGGAATGTGGAGGGACTATGCCTTTGAGGGGAGAAAGTGAGGAAGCAAGATATATCAGCACCCTTTTCAATCTCGGAACCTGCAACTGAATCCAAAGACTTTCAAAAATGCTTGTGAGATCTGATTAATACATAAACAAAGATTTCAAAATAGCATGTATATAAAATTATAAAACATGTTGAATATAGATCTCTAAACATGCATCAAAAGGAAAGAGATGGCCAATAAAATTATTAACAAACTCGTTTCCTCTCAAGATCATAATAAACTTATTATCAATCTTTTGCAATGAATCCACAAACAATCAGCAAATTATGAACATAAATACAGGTCACCTCAGTAAAACATGGCAATGGTCATCCACACACACAATAACATGACACCGTCTTGAATCCAAAGCTTATATTTATTTCAAATGAACAATAACAATAGTAAAATAGCAATAACACCTCAATACCCAATTCTAACTAGCTTGGAAGAGGTCATCTGTGCTTTATTTATAGCAAAAATAGGAGATCTAGCCCAGGGGGCACAAATCCCAAGGAGAGAGAGACTGTAGCTGCATGTGGAGTGAATTTGAGCCTGGTCTGAGTCTGATCTGAGTCTCACTAAGTGAAAATGTCAATCAAAGAGCTGATTTGACTGACTCCTCAACCTGCTAACTGAAGCATCCACCAAAACTCATCCAGATGAGCCCACACGTGTGGAGGAGAGAGGGAGGGTGCAATTCCCAGGATTACTTGCATTAATGTACACTCTGTTCAGTCTAGATCAGCTACTTCTATCAAGGAATGGTTAGATACAGTCAATCCCAAGCCCATGAGATTGATTTTAGTCAAATCGGAGCAAATCCCAATGATTTAGGATTTGGGGTTTTCTCCATAATTTAATTTATTTATTAATTAAATAATCAATATTTGATTTTTAAGGATTTTTAACCTGAGTGATGGACAAATCACTCAAAACTTAGAAAAAGTGGGTCTATGGGTTTACATGGTTCTCTTATCTTGAAAATGAGCACCCCCATGACTGAAACTGACTTCTGAGTCCACTTTTATTACAAGACCAATTTTTCCATTTAAACTATTAAAAATTAGCCTAAGTTTTGGAAAAAGTAAAACTTAAAAAAAACTTAAAAAATTTAAAAAAAATTAAAACCTAAGGGGACTTAGACATGTTCATATGACTCAACCATTATGCCTAGCATGTTTATACATTGACACATAGACTCTAATAACCTCAATAGGCCTAAATGCCAAGACGACCACCCCAACTTTGGAGGTATTGAGTGAAAAACTCAAAAATTATCAGTCGTTTATTCAACAACCAATAATAAACAAGGGAAAAAAAACCCTGGGCTGATTGGATTGACAAATAAATTCTAAGAGACTGAGTCTTTTACAGACACTATCATGCTATAACATTTTATTACGACTCCCCCACGGGGTATGAACATGTGATATAGTACAACAAGCACTTCCCAGAAGCAATTCGGAAGGTCTTATGAAGTCCAAACAAATCATCTTTGTCCAGTTCACCAAGCTCACTTGATAAAAAACCACTAACTATGACTTAGGTGGTAACATCTGGCTCCAACTGAGGGACGTGTGCTTGATCTGGTCACATGCCAAGGAGAGGATACGAGAACACTAGAATCTCTAGTTTATACACCCTGTAAAAACATCTCAACTTGAAAAGAAAACCTCAGTAGCACAAGATTTATATAAAACCAAATGAACCATTAAGCTTATTTATTTAAACAAAATAAATGTAACTAAATAATGAAAAAAGTTTTATTATAGCTAAGTACAAAACGAAAATGCGGAAAGTAAATGCTCTTTTTCAAGGAGCTTATTTTCCTACTCTAAGCATGATATAAAAAGGGTTAAGTGCAATCAGAAATCCAATGTAACCACCTAAGCATTTTGTTAACATAATTTTTTTTCCTTATCTTTGGTTACCAGCCAAAGTATGGATACTTTATTCAGAAAATGCAAACCTGCATGATGATCCAGAATGGGCGGGATGGATGGGAAATCATAGGCATGAATAATGTCATCAAACTTCTTCCCAAACTGGTAGGTGCTTGCACAGGCTACTTCTATCCATGATTGGATAGGGTTGATATACAAATCGGAATGATGAGGTGGATTGACTACACCATCATACTGAACATCAAGGCTTACTAGATGATAACTCATTTTATAAGCCCCAAGCGGCTCCAGATCATAAGGAAACTCTATATATGAAGATGATAGTTGAGACTGATATTCTACTGACTGCATCATATATTCCTTTTCACAACACTGCTTCTCAATGTATTCATTATTGATACCTTTGTGCGGCTCTGCATGATATGACTCTGAATGACCATATAAGAGTTTTGAATGCTGCTCTTCTATACTAGGATTTTCCTAGGTCTCCAGATCCATGCTTCCCTCTATGGAAGTATAGTAGATTGGACTTCCACAAATTTCTAAATAGACACTCCCCTTGTTGGATATAGCATAGATAGGATAATAATATATCCACAAAAATCCCAATAGTCATCACCACCATCTATGTCAGATGTGATGGATTCCCCATTGATGATATCAAGTTCCGATATCAAGTTCTCTGTGTCTTCATTACTGATACTGATATATGGCTCAGACTGATCATGTGGATAAATTGCATGCTCCTTTTCAATATCAAATTTTCCCAAGGCCACATGGTCCATGCTCTCTCCTTCAGATATGCCATAGACAGGAGAATCAACAAAACCATCAAATGTTTTTGGTTCATTATATTCCTCTTTATTCATGTCATAGACTGTATTTTCCATGAATGTCCAAGACTCCTCGTCAACATATTTGTCGGAGATAAGGGATTCTTCGTCATTTGTATCATGCTCCAAGTTAAACTTGTCCTCATTTTCATACTCATCTTCTTCATAGAAAAGGTCACAAGGTAGTAAACCTTCCAGACTGTCATCATTATATGGAGAACACATAGGAGTCCAATCATGCACATTACGGTTTTCATCATAAGTTTCACTATAAGATTCTGCAATGGTTTGATCCTTAGGTTTGTACTATTTAGCTGGTGACAAAGGGCAGGCCTGGCCTACCATGTATACATGATCATGCTCGCTTGAAGTTGTTTCTTGACTACTGACCTCGGGAAGTCCATGTTCCATGACTTGATTTGCAACATAACAAGTGCTTTCTTGGTGGAATTGTTCACAGGGTCTACACCATGGAATTAATTATTTTACCATGTTAGCCAAGTTTAACTGGTTTGGAATCCTAGGCTCTTGTTGAGGAAATTTCTTTTGATACATCTGATTTTGCTTGGGCTTAAAGTTCCTAGGTCCATTATTCCTTTCCACTGTGATTATTCTATTTTTCATATGATTCAATTGTCCAGAATGATTGGCCATTAGTTGGTTTTGACTAGTAACCAAGTTTTTTATCATGTCCGACACCTTTTCCATGGGATATTTAGAAGTTCCCTTTTCTTCTGACTCAACGGATTTACCCTTCTCTTTGTTGTAGGAAGTGTTTCCCCTAGTGTAACCTAAAATGTTGGACTTTCCTGAAGATTGCATATTCTTTTCTATTTTCTCAGCCAATTCCTGGGAAGTTTTCAGATCGACCAGTTCTTTATCTCTCAACTGGTAACTTAAGTCACGGGTGAAGGCTCCAATGTAGGATATGAGGATAGATTCATTTTTTGGCTTTATGTCTCTAGGAAGGTCTACAACCACACGCCTGAATTTAGTGTTAGATTCATCCATGTTTCATTCTCCATATTCTTAATGCTATAAAGGGTAGCAAGAAGATGTCTTGGTTCCTTCTTTTCTCCCCATTTCTTCCTAAAACTATCTTGGAATTCAATAAGAGTTTTATATGAATCATCATGTAGGTCGAGGTACCATTCTTCAGCATCATCTTCTAAGGATAAAGCAAAGAGATTCATTTTGACATCGGCATGGTCATGGGCATCATCATTGCAATAACTGACCAGGTTCTTTTCAAACTTTCGAAGGTGAGACTTGGTAGTGATGGCATTATTGCCCTGAAATATGGGGAGCTTCTTGATAGCATCTTTTGGAATGGCATGGGGAGCACCTGCTATCTGAGAAAATTCAAGGGGTTTGAATAATTCCATCATTTCTTGAGATTGGTAAACATGACTCTCTACAAATATGTGATGGATGTCTGAGAGGGATTGGTCTCCTAAATCTTCAAGGTTTCTATGAGAGGTATTCCTATTCAATCTTTATATAATAAACCTTCTTGGATCAGGGAGAGGATTGAATAATTGTCAGCGGTTTCTTCGGGTAGAAATTCTTGAAAGGATGTTAGACAGTGGAGTCACCAAAAGGATCGATTTTTATTTTTTATGTTTTTTAAAGACAAGATCAATCAATTTTTTTTATTTATCTTTTTAGTTGTTTAGAAATAAATTAAGCTAAGTCATACTCATGAATAAAAATATTTATCCTCGGCAACGGTGCCAAAAAGTGTTGCCGCTTTTCACACACTTGGGGGGAACGTGGTAGAAATATTCAAGCCACTCGGTGTGTCCTTAGGGGCAAGTCTCGAGTCAAAGCTGTCACCTTGTTCTTGACTCCTTCGTTTAGGCTCAAATCCTAGCGAATCCAAGGGG